>JTDE01000656.1:13426-37053 GCA_014338405.1 Paragonimus skrjabini miyazakii
ACATCAACAGCCTAGCGGACGATATTTTCAGCAACGCTCTTCTGTACGCTGACGATCCAAAATTTGGAATGACGTTGACCCTAGTGCAATACAGAAAGATCTTGTCTCGATTAAGCGGTGGACGAACGGTTGGACTATCCCCTCCAAACGAAGGCTAGTGTGCTAACTTGTCACTCGCTAGAGGTTCCGGCAATGTCTTCGTGCTTCACAGTGCACGCAACACCGTAGACCACAAAAGTATATCCAAAGGAAGATCTAAGGATCTGGATGCCATGAGATGGCTGATACGTGTGGGTTGGCATCTCTTGGAATGATAAAACAGATCATTCCCCGCCTAGGCAGGAAAGGGTTCCAGATTCTTTACGAGGCTCATATTAGACCGCTGCTTGAGTACTCTAGTCAGATCTATACAGGCCCGAACAGGGACATATTTGGTAGCGAACGTGTGCAGTGCGCGGTTACCATGCTGAACACTAGTATGCGCCATGTGGCTTATGATTGGCGACACAAAATGTTTGGTTTACACCCACTTGCGTTTTGACCGCTCCACAGTGAGTTAATTTTCATGCACTTTTTCTTTGGCATGATACTTGTCCAGTATTTTTCATCTTAGTGGCTGAAATCGAAGGAACGTGTTATGACGAGAACATTTAAAAGCTCCGTCCCTGGACCTTCTTTATACAGCAATTATTCCCATAAAAAGTTGTCAATCAATGGAACAACCATGCTTCTGGGGTCGTTGTTTGTTCATCTAGAAATGATTTTGATACATTGTTAGATTCCGACTCAACAGAAGCCTTTTTAAACTGGTAATCGTACTGTTCTTGGTACTTGCTGCATTCCCCAGAGCAGTGCCACATTTAGTTTTCATTTATTACCTTTCACATCAACCGACGGTGGTCGGACACTGAAGCACATAAACTGACTGGACCCGGAAGACTTCGACCTCCATCCGCGGACCCGTTTGTTGGTCGTCAGAATTTATGAACTCTTTGTCCATAAGGATTTTGCAACCATTAGTTCGCACGATCGCCCGAGCTCCCCGAAAATTCAGGTGAATGCAGAAAGAAGCTGGTAACATCCTGGCATAACTGAAACATTCTTGGCCAGCTACATCTTAGTTGGCTCTGACCATTTGACGATAGTTTCGTTCGATAGCTTTTTGAGAATGGGTGTGTGATTCGGTCACCTCAACTCTAAAAGGACAACTTGCTCCTTGTGACCATAAAACGTTGTGCCACTGGAGCAGTTCCCGGCCTCAAGTCTAAGCCGTACATAGAAATGCTGATCTATGTGAGCAGGCGCTTCTCAAAGGATTGTCGGCTTAAATGTGACTTGATGGCAGCCAAAGAGGAATTTGAGACTCTTGGGATGATAAACAGAGCCCTTCCCCGATTAGACAGGCGTGCTTTTCAATCGCTCTACGGGGTATATGTATGACCATTGTTCGAGTTTGCAAATCAAGTCGAATACGCCGACTTGAAGAAGGACATACTCGCCATCGAGCGTGTCCCGCGAGTAGCCACCAAAGTGACCACTGGCGTGCAGCACTTTTCCTACGAGTCTCTTCTTGAACTTCTTGATCTATATCCACTTGAATTACGAAGACTCCGCAGCGACTTACTCCTCACACAGATTTTCTTCAGCACAGGACTCGTGCACCAGTTCTTTATCACAGTAGTTGATAACAGTCGACGGGGTCACGTCAAGGAGCTCTATGCGCTTCAACCCTGGACCTTTCTTAAGCAACCATTCTTCTCTTACAGAGTTATCAACCACTGGAACGACCTTGCATTGGAGGTTGTTAGCTGTTCTCCTATGGACTACCTCAAAGTGTTACCAGATACTCACTTACTTAAGAAGTTGTTCGATTACCATTAAGCTCTGCTTTGCTAGATTATTATATTACTCTGTTCTCGGCATTTTCTGTAACCCCCGAGAGCGGTGCTACACCCTGTTTCCAATCCAACGATGCAGCGACTCGACGATTGATACACGTGTTCAAGGCAGAGGCCCGAAGTTGCCGGATCCAGTCAGTGTTTCTTGCTCAGCGTCAGACGGGTGTCTGTTGATCTGAAAGGCAGTAATTGAAAACAGCGCATAGCACTGCTCTTGGGGATTACAGTAAATACCAAAAAATCAGTCGGGGTACTTGCTTAATCAGGTTTTTTGAAAATGAGAGTCAAGTAAGGTTTTAAAATGATGGCCAGAGGCGCTGCTACCTACCTCAGGAAGAAGACCGTCCCTAAGGTTAACAACTCTGTAAGTAAAGAACTGCTGCCTAAGGAAGGTCCGAAGACGAAGCTGGAAAAGCTTTTCGTTATGTCCTCGCCGACCATCAATATTCGCTATGATGAAGAACTGTTCTACCAGATTTTCTCTAAACAGGAAGTGGGTAAGAATTAAATCACCGCGGATTCATCGAAATTCAAGTGGGTATAGATCAAGAATTTCAAGTCGAGACTCGTACTTGATGCTTCTTAGGCCCGTGACTAGTTTGGTAGCCGCGCGCAAGACACGCTCAGTAGTTAAGATGTCTTCCTTCAGGCCGGTATGCACAACCTGATTAGCACACTCGAGGAGCGGTTTTATATAAACCCCGCAAGGCGTTTGAAACGTTCTCTTGTCGGTGCGGTGAAAGTGGGCTTAATCATCCCAAGAGCGGCAAATCCGTTTTCTGCCGCCATCTCGTGGGGATATGCGCAGGATATGTTAGACGACAACCAGATGCCCAGATCTTTCTTCGGATCAGTTTTCATGATATCTACTGTGCCGAATGCACTATGAATCTAGAAGGCACTTCCGGAACCCCCGCCGAGTGAAATATGTGCGCTGTCAGTGTAAAACCCATCGACAGTGCACTGGGATCAGTATCATTCCAGATTTCCAGGTCATCGGCGTATTGCTGGACTTATCTGGGAATACTTCCCGGAAGGTCATTATTGTATTCAGAATTTTGCTATATAGGATAACGATTTATCGTATAAGAATCGTAAAACACAATTGAGCACACCAACACGAAAAGTACATTATCGAATTCTACGTGTCAGTCAGTTGTACAGTATATTGGAATAGTTAAACTGGCTGCATAAAGGAGACAATGCATGGCAATCATGATAATCACATCCGCCGGCAATTATCCGTTTCACGGGATTCGCCTTAAAGGTCGTTCAAAAGGCAAAACGGTCCTTTTGGCGCGAATCCTCGATTTTCAAATATTTTATGAAATTTTAAAATCGGAATTTCGGGCAATGTAATGAATTGTATAAATAGAAACTATTGAAGGTCTGTCCGAGTAAGCCGGTTGCAGTATACATATCACACTGTCATTCTATCGCCAATGTAGGAACTTGTCTTTTCGTCAAATACCACTTCATAGACATACCCGGAAATGGAAATCCCGCGGACCAACTCGTCAAACTGTTCTCCACCTTGAGAGTCGTATATAGTACAATATATTCGAATTTATTATCAAACATTGCTGCTTTTGATTCATTCAGAGGATGTTCCCGCTGACCTGGCCAATACAGAATGTCGTAGTATGCAGTATGCGTTCACATTAGTAGCTGCTTCAACTTGACTCACATGGACTATGTTTAACGTCTGTCTGTGCAGCATTGGTTCACATTAGTAGCCACTTGAACCTGATCAACTTGAGCTATGAAGAACGTCTGAGTATGCAGTACAGATTCACACTAATAGATGCTTCAACCTCGTTCACCTAAGCTATGAATAACGCCTGCGTATGTAGTATACGTTCCCATCAGTAGCTGCTCCACCCGATTGACTCAGACCGTCAACAACGTCTCAGAATGCACTGTGCGTTCCAAACAGTAACTGTTTCAACCTGATTCACTTGAGCCATGAATTACTTCTGAGTATGCTTACGCGATAGTAAATGCTTCAACCTCATTCCCTTAAGCTATGAATAGCGTCTCAGCATGCAGTATACGATCACACTAAAAGCTTCTCCATCCGGTTGACTTAGACTATCAACAACGTCTGAGAATACAGGATGCGTTCACACCTGTAGGTGCTTCAACTTAATTCACTTAAGCTATGAAGAACGTCTGTATACACGGTGAACGTTCACACTAGTAGCTGCTCCACTCGACTAACGCAGACAATCAACAACGTCTGAGAATACAGGACACATTCACACTGGTGACTCCTTCAACTTGATTCACATAAGCTATGAATAACGTCTACATACGCAGTATACGTTCACACTAGTAGATGCTCCACCCGATTGACTTAGAATATCAACAACGTCTGAGGATACAAAATGCGTTCACGTCTGTATATGCTTCAACTTTATTCACTCAAGCTATGAATAACACCTGCGTATGCAGTATACGTTCACACCAGTAGCTGCTCCACCCGATTGACTTAATTCATGATCAGCATCTGAGTATGCAGTATATGTACACACTAGTAGCTGCTCCTTCCGAACCACCTTTACCATGAACAATTTGGAGAACAAACACATGCGGGAAGTGTTGAAAAATCTGTATTTGAAGCGTTTGTGGTACATGATTATCATCATCTTCGATTCCATTGATTGCCATATTGATTGGACGTTTTCTGCACCGCAGTAGATACTTGGCGTTCTAAACATCGTAGTGTGACTGGCTGACAGGTATGCCTTCCGGTGATCGGCAGGCAGCTTGATTTCATGTTTCCGTATATTGTTCAGTATGAACACCACGCGACACCAATCTAGCAAGAAACAATGCAGTAGGGTGAATATAATTTACTTCTGAAGATTCTAGATGATAGAGTGGGGCATGGTACCCTTTTCTTACGCCGATCCATATACCATTTCTAAGAACAACGTGTCATCGGCCAGTATCTACCTGAAATCTTGCAAACAAAGAGAAATAGTATAAATATCGTATAGAAAAAGAAGCTGGAAATGTTGTCATGCATGTTTCACTATCAAATGAGTTGGTGTTCTTGTTGAAATGCGAAGGGAACACAGTATGGTCATATATTTCCATCTCGACTATTTCTGTTAAACGCCGCAAAATGAAGCACTCTCAGGTGTCAGGATGACGTAATTCATCTCGAGAATGGCAATGATCGCATTTATAAGACTTGAAAAAGTGAGCTAACGTCGATAACGGGTTGTTTTCGCGAAAATGGTGGAAATATTTTTCATCACGAAGCTGATACTTTTGGGATTTATTCCATGTATTCCGCTTATTTACAATTGATGTATGGTAAGTACTTTGCCCGAAATTCCGATTTTAAAATTTCATAAAATATTTGAAAATCGAGGATTCGCGCCAAAAGGACCGTTTTGCCTTTTGAACGACCTTCAAGGCGAATCCCGTGAAACGGATAATTGCCCATCTGCCTCACCTTAAATGAGCGTGCGGATATTTGTGATTCCCTGGTTGTCTAGCTTCTGAACGTTCGGATCTTCTGGTTATCGGTTCTTCGAACGTTTTGTTTACTTCAAGAATAGCCTGTAGTTCAGTAATGTCGTTTGCTTCCAATACAACAGGATTATCTTGCAAAGACTCCTTAGAATTTGATGCAGCAGGATTTCTTTTAACATACTGACCTCTAGAATTGAACTCAGTCTGATCAACATTTCTTCGATTGCAAGAAAGGTCTTTCAAGTCAAGAATATTTCTCATGCGATTTCCGTGAGAATAAAGAACTATTGCATTAGCAGGAAGTAAATCGTTGCCTTTTAAAAATGCAACATCAGCTGGTTTTACACAGTCAAGACTTGTACGCAGAGAACGTGATTTATAAAGGATCGCGGGACTGTTTCCAGTTACTGAATGTGATGCATTTCTGTACTGCATGAGAAAATTATCGATCCCCCGACCAAGTTCCGCAGATGAGTTTGGTGTTAGAGAAGCGGTGGCAGACTTCAGTGTGCGTACAAAATTTTCTGCAAGTCCATTGTATTGTGGATGTCGCGGAGCAGTAAACAAATGCCGATATCCAAGTCCTTTAATCCATTCCTCTAAAGACTTGGCAGTGAAGTGAGTACCATTGACGGTGACCAAAGTAGCAGGTACACCCTCGCGACAGAATGGTTTCCTCAACGCATGTTGTGTAAACTATGCACTCTGCGATGAAATGAGGAAAAATTTCAGGCCATCTAGCGCAAGCATCAATAATAATCACTTAGTCTTAGTATTTCCGCAGAAAAGGACCACAGTAGTCAGCATGAACTCTCTGAAACGTTTCAAATGTAATAGGTCATGGAAGCCATCGTGATTGTTTCGCATGAATCTTGTGTAAACACTTCGTACAATTCTTGGCAGTGCGTTTAATATGATTCTAACTCCGGCCATCAGCAAGATAAACGTGCAAGCGACTTCGTCTTATCAACTCCCAAATGTCCGGAATGCAAGTCCTCAAGGATATCGGATCTGAGAGTCTGTGGAGTGACAACACGATCACCAGAACACAGCAATCCATCTAGAGTAATACACAAACTTTCACGACGAAAGTGAAATGCAGGCAAACTACGCCGCTCCTGTTGTGTCCAGTCACGTCTTAAGGCGGTGATAATAGGATCAACGAATTCAAGAGTATCACACAAGCGCATTTCATTTTGCTGGCAGTGGTTGAACTATTAAACAATAAGCGGCATCAGAGTTTGAGTCAGGTGACGGAAATTTGGACAGATAATCAACATAGGGAATAGCTTTTGCACTACGATGAACAAATGTATATTTGTAGGAACTGAAGGCGATGCTCCAGCGTGGCACCATGGCAGCAGATGACTTTGCCAGTGATTTGCTGGGAGGATACAGAGATTTTAAGGCCTCGCTGTCTGTTACAATAGTGAATGGGAGTCCAAAAAGCATGGATGCTAGTCGTAGAACGTGAGTTCCTGGGCTGTTGTGTTAGGAAAAATTTCCCCCGGAAAAAATCGTTTCAATAACTTGGTACCTGGTGCAGAAATTGGAATCGTCAAAATCTGCTTCATGGATTAATATCTGTTTATTTTGACTGACCGTTAAGTGAAAACCACCTTATCGTGTATTATTCGAAAATCAGTATTGTAGGGCGCAGCCGGAACTAGAGAGCGCGCACAGACTGAATTTGAACTGTATAACATCGTACTGTTGGGCCTTTAACACCGTTCTCGTTTGTGTAACATGTGTGCATGACTTACCGAGCCTTTGGCTCATGCTGGTTCATGTTGTTCCTTTTTACAGGACTATTACTGGTGCCCTCTGCTTCGGAAGAACGCCGTTCCCCGGTGTCTCTACGTTGCCCCAAGGTTGGTCCACAACTAAAACAGACAACTAGAGTAGTGGCTGTTTTCCCATGTGTTCGCTGTTCGAATGTGTCCCTTCTTTGTAGGTTCCTCTCTGCGTTTCAGCACGTGAACAGTGGACTGTGGATCCGTATCTGCGTTGGGCACTAAAGTGTGGCTGCTGCTGTTATAATCGATGGCGTGTGGCCATGTCACTACAAGGATGCTGGGGTTGTTTTCAATTTAAATGTTCATGGTTGCTATTTATTTGTTACTTTATTTTGTCATTCATTTTTTGTTTACAGAGGATGGATTATTTTGCGACTTTCAAGGCGATGTTGGAGGATCGTGAATTTTGCACTCTGTCGCAGTTTCAGGACTGTCTTCAGAGATACACGGACGAGATGGACGTTATTTACGTTCGTGGGACGAGCTGTAGGTCAAAAACTGCTTTGAAGTACGATAAGGTAAGGTAACATGGTTTCCTGAAAACCGTGCAGATTTATTATTGTTGTACGAAGTACAAGGCGTAGGAGTGTATGCAGGGGTGTGCGACCTGCCTAGCGGGTTAACTGTTGTTAGTTTTGACGAATCAGTTTTCGCGACACATGTTGCGGATCACGATTTCCTGTGGTCTGACGAGATGCGAGTCTGGTTGTGAGCTCTTTCGAGTTGGAGCACAACCATCCCCTCAGTCGTCTGCTATAGGAGTCTCATCCTACGCATCGTAGACTCACCGTCGGTGGATTGAACGAATGCAGGAGTCTGTTCCAGTATAATACGCCAACTGCTGACATTAAGCAGTATGTAGCGGATGGTTATGGGATGTTTATCACAACTGCTGACGTTGGAAACATCCGACGCAAGGTAAAGCCTGCAATGTCAAATGGGTTTGTTACGTAAAATTGATCACGGAACGTTAGAGAACCTTGATGAGATGCTGTCGGTAATCAGTGCGATCGGTGTAGTGCGCATTTTGAAAGATGAAAACAACAGATATATACACATCTGCTTCGCACAGCGAACGCAGATTGAACTATTCCGACGTTTCCCACATGTAGTGAATGTGGATGCCACTCACGGGACAGACAGGCACAAGTACGTCACTGTATATTTCATCATACTTTGGAAGTTGGGAGTTATATCAGGTCCTAGTGACAGACGGTATGGGACACGGCCGACACGTGATGTACGGGTACGTTCGTAGTGAAAAGTATGCTTCACTACATAGACTTTTCGAAATTTTTCGGGAAATGATGGGCGATGACATTGCGGTGTAAACATTTGTTATGGATAAGATGGCTGCGCAAATGAGGGCAGCCCATGCGGTGTTCGACTGTGACATTCTATTGTGTTACTTTCATGTACATGATGCCGTACGTAAGCTTGTAATTAGGCAAAATTAGTCCATCATATTTGTTGAAAGACAAACTCTATTTGCAGTCGTTTTCTCTTCTACCGAATGGCTACAAGCGACAATGAGGAAGAGTAAGTTGCACTGTTACACTGTTTACCACAGGTTTAAACGTGATTTGTATATCATTGGCCGAACAGCTGAAAAGTTTCTGAATTTTTTGTTGTATAATTGGCTGTACATCAGGCCCAAGTGGGCCATCCATATACAAAGCGGTGTTATCCACTTTGGCAATCGTACGAATAATAGGCTGCAGAAAGCAAACGGACTGTTGAAGAAGAGGACACACCCAATAGACTTCCTAGCTGTCGCCATTCAGGAAATATCGATTCACAGTGAGTGGCTGCTGCGAGAGTACGAAATACAAAGAACCTATTGGTACGATCGCCGTGAGATTGTGTATGTCGACTGGTACGTGAAGAACATTCTTTACAGAATGACCACGTTTCCAAGTCATCTTGTCCAAAAACATCTGAAAGGACGGACTTCACGATTCCCTTTCGAAACAATATTTGGGTGCAAGGTAAGCGGTTCTCTAGTAATCACCTTGAAGATTGCAGCTTCGTGTGTAGCAAGATGGTGACGCTTTCGTCGTGGATAGCGTTGAGGGCACATGTGAATGTACATTTTACCGTACAATGGAGCTGCCATACATACACATTCTGTCGGTGTTTCGGAAACATTTCTACCCGAGCGGTAAGGTCTTTTGTAGTCTTCATTTCCCCTTTACAGTGGCCGCGTCCCCATTCATGAGCGGTGGCTGGCAGAGTAAAACTTGCCAATTCGACGGTTGGTAGGCCCGCAGCGTCGGCCGTTTGCTGCAGCCAGTTTCAATCGTCACTATGAAACCCGCATAATGTAATTAAAAAACTGCACGACTGCAACAACCGCAAGGCGGTGGCTTGCTTTAACAGTATGATTGCTTTTGCCAGTAAAGTAATGGAACGTTTAAAAATTGGCTTACTGTTATGCGACTTCCCCATGGGCTTAGGTGCAAGCGGTTTGCAACCGAGGTGGGTGAAAAGCCCAAATCGGGGTTGCCGTGTTGATAATGCGGTGATCCCGTACAGATGGAGAGTTATTGGTGTGAAGCTGATCAGCTGATTTTTCAATCCAAATATATGAAAGTGGCTGACGTAAACGAGTGTTCGTTCCGTGACACACAGCTTCAACCTCAGTCGCATGGTAAGTGCACATTTCGAATCCTTACTTTTGTCAGTTCCATCTACTTCAGCCGTTGTTCGCACTTCCCCAGTGATTATGGGAAGCAAGTCACGCACACCACCCACAACGGATGTCGACTTAGGCCGGTCGGCTGACTGTACTGCTTGCACACGGACTGAAGAAAGCACGAATCGACATCACTTGGGACGATTATCCCGTTCATATATGTGTACACAGATTTCTTGCAGATATCCAAAAGCCAACATGATGCTTTTGTTGACGTAAATAGCGACAAATTTTTCTCAACAAAAGTGGGAATATGGAAAAGTTTTAGGTGCAGCTGATTTTTCTCATTGAAACACAACTATTATTATCGATGTAATCTATATATTTGTCCAGTAATATGCATTTTATTATTTCATGAAAAATTTGAAAAATGTTTCTTCGCGCCTAAATAGCCTTTTTTCAACTCGTTTTGGCCTTGAAGCACAATGCCGGCGAACTACACAATTGCCGTTGTAAGTGTCGTAATATTTCCAGCTGGGAGTGCTCTTAAATGACATTTTTTCTGCAGGTCACCTCGTCTTTATTCCATTATACACCCTAATTTCATGGAAAAGTTAACAACAGCGGTACTAACGGATGGTAAAGCATGGCGAATATAACTGATATAACACAACTTACTTGTCCAGTTTTTGTGCATTGTCCTACGTTGAAGTAGGTTTTTAGGCATTTCTCACGTTTGCATTTCTATAAAAAGCTAAGTATTCATGTTCCAACAACAGTTAGATTGTCGAAATTATAATCACGCTTTCCTACTCAGTTACGTCCAAATTAAAAAAAGCACGTGTTTCCACGTCCACGACATCGATTTTCATTATATTTCAACTTCAATTATCCGAAATAACGTAGAATGGGACTCTGCGTTATTTTTCCATTAATCCCTATGCCATTGAATTACCGCAAATTCCTTGCTTATGTCTTCGGAAGATTGAAACAAAGAAATCTTGTGAGAACATAATTCTAAGATTTTGATAACTGCAACATGTCACAAAATTTCAGCAACTTCTATGGCTACAAAATGTTTTTAACTGAAAGATAACAGAGATATTCACGGTCTACCGATTGCATGCAGCTCTAAAAAGGTACTTGCGAAGTCTTCTAACAGCCCAATATACTCCAAGGGCTTCACGTTGGGTCTGAGGATACCCACGTTTAGCTTTAGACGGACGACGTGAAATGCATATGACAGGTTTACCACATTGTTCAAGAACCGTACCTATCCCAGTGGGAGAAGCATTTGCACTTACAGTAGAAATTACAGTAGTTTGAAGATGGTGAAGCCAAGTACGGCGAGTTTTTTCGTGATTAGTGGACCAAGAAAAACTGTTGATGAATAACATGTCGAACAAAGAAGTGGCACATTGGACGAAATTCGGAATAAAACGAGAGTAGTATTGCAGTGTACCCAGAACAGAGCGGAGTTCATGAAGGCTTGCGGGTGACGGTGCATTCACCAGTGGTGCAAAGCCTTGAAAATCTGGTTCAACACAATTGCATACGGCAAGGTAACCAAGACATGAGAAAGAAAAACTGAAAAATTGCACTCCTTTGGGTCAGTGGCTATGTTGAATTCAAAAAATCGTTTCAACAGAGAAAGAAGGCGATAATCATGGGTGGGTTTATCGGGAGCATGTGCGATAACGTCATCTTGATAGGTTTCGATACCATCGAAGTGTTCAGTAATTGTATTCATGTCATTCTGGAATACGGCCGGCGAAACGTTCAAACGAAAGGATAGAAACTTGTACCGATAAAGTCCGAATGGTGTAGTGATCACAGTCAAATTACTTGATACTTCATCAAGTGGTATTTGCAGATAAGCACCCTGTAACTCGATTTTTGAGAAGATCTTGAAACCTGACAAACGATACAGTATATCCTCAGATTCTTCCGTTGTACAGGTACGTTACAGTGGGCGTGTATTTAATGTAATTCCATCAGCTTTTGATGGTGTCACCATTGGAGTCGCCGACTTCAGTGAATCATCAAGCGTTACTACTCCTTTATCACACATGGATTGCAATTCCTTATGCACAAATTCTCGCAAACCAAATGGGATGATTGGTCTCTTAAGAAAACCGGGTCTCCCGATGCTTCAAGCTTTACCTTCGGTATTCGCATTCCCCCTGTGGATTTAAAACAGTCCAGTATAAGTCGTCTAATGTCAAAGTCGTTCACTGATGTTAATAGCGAAATGTCGGAATGTAGCAATTGTAAAACTTTAAGTCCAAGAATAGAAGGACCCGAGCTTGAAACCAAACAATCACTACTAATAGAGCTGGCATCAGGCAACTTCACTGATACGGCGCTGCAGCCCATGAGAGGCAGCGAATGACCAGCAATATCACGAATGTTAACTCGTGTGGGTTGCAGAACCGCATCAAGATGGAACACAGCTAGGTTTGAATGAGAAATTATGGACTCAGCGTTACCGGTGTCAACGATAAAATTATGACCTTCGCCAGAAGCAGACACTAATGTTTTCAAAACATGAGAAGCGGTTTGGGGTCAAATATATAAAGAAAGAGTAGAAATCTCATTAGTTAGTTGTTGAACATTCGAATTGGAGTTTGTCGTTAAATGATATAAACGTCTAGACTTACATACCGATTGAATACGATCCACTCTGCCACAACCGAAACACTGCCTGTCTGTGTGGGCATGAATACTGGGAACGATTGCATCTACAAGATTCACATTCCCCAAATACTTGTAGAACTGAATTAGCATTACTTCCCCTCAAACACTGAACGGATGGCCTTGACACACGAAAATCAGTACGCAATTTGAATGTGTTATCTCGTTTCGGCCTTGAATTGTTGCCTTTAAAACAATTACAGAGAACCTCAGTAGTAGTCGTAACCTGTTTCACATCCTCGTATTGTTCACACACATTACGAATAACCTAGAATCTTTGATAATGATGCAAGAGAAGCCTCCGTTATAGCTCTGGCGGGCTAATACCGGCAATCAACCGATCACGTAGCTGATCCTCTAATTGAATACCGTATTCACACCTCGCTGCTTGTGTTTGCAACTGTAAGACGGAATCATGAATCGATTGAGATTCAGACCGAATTAATACATTGAACTTGGCTCTTTCAACTGCTACAAAATTCACCAATTTGAAGTGTTAGAGGGGCATTTTCTTTAGCGCGGGATAGGAACAACCAATTAGTGAATGCGGGAAAGCCAAATTTTTGACAAGAGCTTAAGTTACAATGCCGATGAAATGTAGAAATAAAATAACTTTCTTTTTCCCGTCCAAATCAGATTTTGTGAGGCAGCAGATGTCAAACCTCTCCAAATAATCCTCCACTTCTCCAGCATTTGAACTAGTGGATAATCGATCCATTTCAGTAATCATCTAAAATAGTACGAAATCGTGTCGCCAAATATTGTAATTAAAATCATACCATATAGGATAACGATTAATCGTATAAGAATCGTAAAACGCAATTAGGCACGACGACACAGAATGTATATCACGAAATCGTACGTATCTATCAGTTGTAGAGGATATTGTTATTGAACAGATCAGAAATAACAGACCCTTGAGGAACTCGCGCAGAAATGAAAGAGGGAGATGAAAGATGCGAGCCAATTTTAACTCAAAACGTCCTACTATCGGGGAAACAGGTAATCCACCGAAGAACCTTTCCTTGAATACCGTAGGCCTCCAGTTTGTTTCAGGGGACCGAGGTCGAAGATAACATCTGAGATGAAGCTATTGTCTCTGGCCTCCGTCAGACTATCCATGAAAATAAGCATATTAATTATGTATGATCGGTTAGAAAGGCAGCCATGCTGGGTAGAAGATAAAAGACGGTTCAGTCAGAAGTGACTGAGGATGACACGCTTTAAAGTGCGCTACATCATCGGATGCCACACTTTTTATTTGTTTCAGCCATCTCCTGAGGAACCTGAGGTTGTACGCATCAAGATACAGTATTTTCAGAGGCTCTTGCTCCTCACTTCTTCCTCAAATCCGTCAAGCCAATCGTTTATCAATCGCTGTTGTCGATTCAATTGTCAAGGTCAATCTGGTCCACAAATTCGAACAGGAGGATGAATATTCGCCATCCAACCGAAAAAACTTTCATTCACAACTCGACATGAGACACACCCATCCAACATTATATCACGTCTATTTTTGTGTTATCATTTTGAGGATTGCACACTCTGGCCTCTCGAGTCCACCGCTCTTTTTCACAGAGGACACCGATTATATTATCATTTCTGAAAATGAATCGGCCATACTTCCATGTCAAGCAAGCGATGGTCTTGATGTCCTCATATCATGGTATAAAGACGAGTCAATGATTGCAGATAATATGAGTCATTCATTCCGTTTATCCCGTGCAACAAGGGTAGATTCCGGCATTTACTACTGCACAATGCGGAACAATTATGGTGGAATTCGAGGAAGGAAAATCAAATTGGAAATCGGATGTAAGTGCGGATATGAATTTTCAATGTTTTGAAAATTATCGTGGTTATTTATGCAAAGTAACTTTATAATCGTAGTAGTAACCGCGGTCAGTAGTAATTACTACTGACCGCGGTAGTGAGTATAATATAAGTATACTCACTATCGAGAACCAATCAGCAGTGAAAAATAAAGATTCAGCGCGTCGAACCTCGTGTACGGATATTTAACCCCCAAAAACAGAGGGTACAAAAAGAAATAAATGAAACTAGAGGGGCGCGAAGCTGGTTGTAACTTTGGCCACGGTATGGATATTACAAAACGCATATCTTGACTAAAACAAATGTAGGTGAAAAATTAAAATCGTCAAGAGTGATAAACCGGATGTGACTATAAAGGCGGTTATTCATTACAGTCGCCACAATTGATGAGGCTCTGAAACTGTCGGCCTTAATGGAAAGTTCGTAGGGCGTAAGTGAAATGAGCAGTACAGGGCACATGAGATATTTATATATGTAAACTTGAAGCTAGTATGCGTTGAACACAAAGGTCTGAGGGTTATCTGGAACAGACCTTATGTTTCATTACAATCAGATATCGTTTTTATAGAGATATATGCTCACCAAAATCTCCGAATGCTTTCCTAACAGTTGCGCACCTCATCTTCTTTGTTGGAAAAGTTCTCAGAGATTTTTGAATAGCTCAGCATGCAAAACAGTAACCCTATTTTAAGCACCTGGAGCAATACATCTAGCCAGCGGGCGAACGGATTCAATGTCTGGTGAACATGAATAAGTAACAAATAACAAGCCACACCGCAACCTACATTACTTCTGTGTATGGATAACAGATCTGCGAGCTTTAGAGGGCGGAAGGAGACAAAGCCATGTTGACAGAAACGCAATTATAGGCTGCAATCGAATGAATGCAATACATTACCAAAAACATCAAAAAAAGTTTAGACACAGATATGTTTCACAAGCAAAACAGTAGGCGCGCTAAGTTGTTGAAACTAAGCGTCAAGAAGGTGGGGATTGTCCAAGTTGCCACATGTAAAACAGTAGCAACATTAGTCATTTTAAACAAATACAATTAAAAAATAGTTTCCGAATTAGGTGTAGGAGCCAAAGTGGGGCGTTGGAAATCTGACCGTGAGTTGCTACACAGTATTTCTTCTGCAACATAATTTTTTGACTGATTCTACATCCTTAATTTCGACAGAGAAATGTACCAAGAAACCCACAGGTTTTGTTGTTTGACAGAGTTTCGCAAATGTATGTGTACTATCAAACGAAAGCAAGGACTACATTGATGAAAATGTGGATACAAACAGGTGTATGGGCAAATTGAAATAAAGATAGCAAGTCAACGTTGACACCGCATGCTGCATGAAAACACATCTTAAAGTTGTTTTTGTAAACTTTGTTTTGACAAATAGATTCAACCACTGAACAATGAGCACCTTTGAGTAGGCAACTGAAGTAGAAGCGGTTTGGTGTCTTTACATTTTTTTAATGAGTTGGAATATTTTGACGACCAAATACTATTAATATCAACTTGTAAGTGGGGCAGTGATCATAAGTGTGATGGCACAGTTTCTTACAGAAAGACCACTTTATGACGTTTAGACGTATTCTAAACAAATTGAGTGAAAGTTCAACTTACGAGGTAAACTGTTTTACTTTTGATAGAACACTGGTCTGATTTGTTTTTTTAATCACCAGCATTTAACCAGTCCACTCGTGAGGGACTCCACTGTGTATTCTCCACACATGCTTCCTAACTGTGCCTTCTAAAAACTATTCTGATATTATTGCAGAATAACCACTGGCCCCGGCGGTAAACCCGCTGACTCATCTTACTCTGTTTTTCCTCCAACTCATTCCGGCGGACACTAAAAAATGTTGAGATTAGATGGACATGTTGATCAAAAATCTACGTTTTACGTAGTATGTATGACGTGTTTGGACAACTTAAGTTAAACATACGTGTATTTACCGTGTACTATTTACATTTGCTACGTTCAAACTATGTCCATGAAGTTTACTATGAGATTTAAGCAAATATAACCTATCTTCAATAGGTCTACCCCCAACTGACAGTTAGCATTGACCATTTTAACTGATTGAATGATAGTATGCTACTTGTAGATCATTTTGAGGAATTGCGACCACCGTATATTTCTTCATTACTATCATCTCATTGATACTTGAAGTCACAACTTTGAGTAGAGCAGTCCGTGAAACGACAATTGTGAACCATCTGACACCTGACTAATGCACGATTCTCAAGTCTGTCTAAATGAAGGTTTCGTTAATTTTGCAGTGTTATTACATACGTGATTCATTTGCAGTCTACGCATTTTCAGTTAGTTTTAAGGAACATCAAAAAGTGCTACTTAATGCTTCATAACTTTCAAGTAGCAAAATAATTGCGGCTAACGTCGCTTACTTTGCGTATGTTGTTGGTTTTGTCTTGCAATTTCAATCTATGTACCGCAGTCGTTGGTATTCACCTACCTTCTCATCCACGGAAACTACGATTATCCCGAAGTGTCACCGGTTACATTTTTCCTGGACACATCGTCGTTCCATCGTTGCGGAAGCTTGCTGGACTCAAAACATCATCAGTTGGTTTTCCTACAATGAAAAAATGAATGCTATACTGCACCGCGCATGCTGCTTAAATTGCTCGATTTACTTCACACAATTGGACATGAAATTGATTAATTTTCAGAAGAAGTCATAAGCTTCAGGATAGAAACTGATCATCAGTAGTCTGTCCTCAGTACTGAACCCTGCAACCACTAAAAGAGTAGATCCAAAACGTAACGTTGAGATGCTAAATATCTTGTACAGGTAATGAGATGTTTTTGACTTACAACATGCTAGCTCAGGTGAACTGTGTACAAGTGTTCAACAAAACAGATGAACATTTTTCAGAACCGTGCGTTCCAGAATGTGAGTAGGAGGTGATTATTAAGTTTGATTAATTTTTGTAATATAAAGTGAGATATTTGTGTATAAAAAATTTACAGTTATCCAACTTACAAAAACGGCTAGTAATAACGCGTTTAACAAAGTGTTATTTTCTTGCATACAAACTTATTAGCATTAGAAGTGTGATGTTCTAATATTGAAGTCATAGACTGACTGATTGGCGTTAAGTAAACTGATTGTGTTTTGTAGTGTGAATTTTGTTGAGAGTCGAATCCACTTTCATAATTGACAGAAATTATACCTTTGTCCACCGGCAGAAACAAAATAGTTAACGTCTTATTTGAATATGAGTTTTATTGACAGTGATATATGCAACAGATTTTGAAATACAAAAAAAGTGTTTTTTGTTGAGGAAAGTTGAGTGTTAGCCAGAAATAAAATGGTTAATACCGAAGCTTAAACAGTGGACACAAATTGAAAGATCAAAACAGACTTTTAATTTAAGAACAGTCTGATATCAGCAGATAATTAGCAATAGTATTGTTCTGAAATCATAATTTAATAATGGACATTCAGAAACTTGGAAAGTCCAGGCAAGCTCTTTTGAACAATGGATATTCTGTAGTTATAAATCTTAAATGAGGGCAGTTAAGGATATGCCGATCTCAGATTAATGTGCTTTTTTCGAAAAACAATAAACCCGAGTGTCACTTAGGTGAATTTTGAAAATTACTTTATAGTGATAGAACATCAAGTTACGGTTAAAATAAAAGTACTTCAAATCGTTATCCATATTTATTGCTTACGAGTTTTATATTCGATGGATCATGGTGAAAAATAGTGCACGTATACAGTGATCTATCAAAGTGTTTTCAGTCATAAACTCCATCTTTTAAATCACCATATTTACAGCGATTAAAAGGCCTTAATCTTTACCCAGACTGATGACAAGTGAATATTTTTGAGCCGACTTCACGACTTAATGTATCTGCAACAATTCCAGGCAGTAAACATTGGTAATGATCACTTTGATTTGACTTTAACAGTACCAATAACAGAGGCAGGGAATTTGAAAGAAGGGGAAACAAGTCATTTTGAACCGAATAACGTTAGTCGTTTAAAAGTATACTGGCAACCCATGGATAACAAATAGCTGATGTAAATACGTTGAAAAAGATCTACTGTAGTTGATTAAGTCAGGATGAATAAGCTTTGATCAAAATGATAGAGGGTGGTTATGACACTCGGAGCCGAATCCGATGCGTTTTTTTAAAAGAATGTAGCGTCCATTTGGCAAATTTGAGGATTACAAACAGTTGCTCATTCTGTATTGAACCCTTAGACCCATTTTAATCCCCGGTAATTTATGCCCCTGAACACTCTAGCTCAAAGAAATATCCATTCAACTTGCGCAACTTTCTCTGAAGCAACATGGGTACTGGTACACACGTTTAAGTCGAGTTATAATAAATTGATATTCTTGAAACAAAAGTGAAGATGATCTGCGCGTCTGGTTTTAGAAACTCACATTAGCACTGTATGCGATCGGCTGGAGGGAGAAGCATTATTTGATTATTCTCAGCACAATTCCCTTATTCTAATGTGTATTTCAGGACACAGTAGCCTGTCGGTTATTTCCCTTTTATTGCTGTTGTTCACCATTTACTTGCGATGACGTTTCGTGCAATGTAAAAACTGTTCACAGAGTTGTGTCTATACACACACATATGTGGCTATGCACATACATATGCGCATAATATTGTTTATTTCATAGTGAAAACCGATCCCTCTTTTAACGACAAATAGTATAGAAGTTTTATTAATGACGGTCATCAGATTAATGGGGTGTACATGTACAAATCATTTCTCACTCAAAGGCAGTTCAATACGCGTTGGTTAGTTTTTAACAAAAAGAACAATGTCAAATATTTAAAACTGTTCCAAAATGTAAAACTTCAGAAGATCTCAATCACATTTCTTATAGGGAAATTTGTTTCAGAATAAAAGACATTAAAACATGCGTAGCTGTAATTTCCATCAAATTATTATGAGTTGATTGTAAACTAATGTTTTGTTGACAGCTAACGTTAATACTATTTTGGTCTACCTTCTATGAAATCAACCCCACTTCCTGGATTCAAATGCTTGCAAGCATCGTCCAGTATTTTGTTGGAATGTTTAACATGTACAATTTGAGGAACATGGCAACCGCTTCATAATAGCTTGGTATGACAAATAGGTGCCTCTAGACAATTTTCTCCAGATCAACAAATTCTGCAAGTCTGTTATTAAAGATAATCACATACGATCCGTGATTTTTAAACACACCTCCAAGTTGGTAACGTGTTACGTACGGTGAACTCAAACAAACCAAAAACTACCGTTTTCAACTGTGCACATATTGGTGGGGAAATGGGCACTTAACCAGCTGATTTATTGAGCTGTTTGTTTTCACTGTTCAGTGGCCTTGGAAAGAATGAGCAACAACAAACACTTCTAATTTTTCCCCAGTTTTTGGGCCATCTTGGGCACAGTACCACTTTTAAGGTTCTTACACCGAGGTGATAACAATCAACTTAAGAACTGTAGCGCAATATTTTGTTAAATATTTGATTAAAAACTGAAGATTGAATAAAGTCTATTTTAATCGTTTGTAAAGTATTACATAGTTAAGTAATTTCTGTTATAGTCCTAACACAGTTGCCAAATGTGTAACAAGACAGTGCTGTAAACAAGCTGCTTTTTGATCAATCCTCCACGGTTTAATGCACCATAGGGAAATAAGCATATGCCACTAAAGTTAGAACAACATGAGTTTAAAGTTGAAATGACGTGAATAAGTAAAAACACAGCAGAAATTTAACGGGTGAGTGGCACATAGACAGTGGTCCTCCTCTGCCCGAGAGTTTGGCTGGGCAAAATCGTTGAGGAGTGGTTTCCGGTCAAATATTTGGTTGCATCCCATGGACCTTAAAAATCTACCTTGCTATCGTTCAGCAAACTTGGTCGTGTCGTTGTGATCAGTGGCGCATCCATTTGAATGCGTTTGCTTGGTTGTGAAAAGTCATTTAGAAACAGCTAATTATTTTTTAGCTGACATGCTGAGTATCGGTGTTACTGTTTGAAAACTTGCCACTGGAAAGCAGATCCTGAAAGAGGCTTATCAGCACACACTGTACAATTTACACAAGTGCTATAACCTTCCGATTGAATGCAATTAATTTTCATAAATTAGCTTCATTAATGGAAGATTCAACTATGCGTGGCATGCTTTCCAAAGAAGGTGGTCCCTTTATTTGATTTGACGAAAATCTACAAAAAATGTATATTTTAGGTGAAGCAAATTGTCTTGATGCAGTTACAGAATGAAGACATACAAAGCTGAACTACCAATCGAGCAGCCAACAATATGACTGTGACTTTATTGTGGTGGTGAAAGCGACTGTTTGTAAGCCCTTCAACTTACTTCTTCGTGCCCACTAATGTTGTTTGTTTTCTTCCTTCGCTTGTAATGAGTGTAACTTTCAGAAGACAAGGACTGATATCCTAGAAAAACTCGTTTGCTAACACCTGTTTTTCTGACAAATAGGCTTGAACGTTTTGAACGGCCTCAGCTTGAATCAGATATAACATACAAAACAAGATTCGTATTATCAGTCAGAATGTGCTTTATGTAGCCAACAGACGGATGCAAAAGTAAATGCAAATGAGAATCCTAACACTACTATCAATTGGTACTACGCCAAAAAACGGCTTGCTATCAAGGTGGCCGACACCCAAATGCAATGAGTTAGTATAAATTTGAGAATTATTATAGTTTAACAGTTTTAGTACACGGTATGTTGGTCCATATGCACGGTACGATGAGGGAGCGATTGCCGGGGTGAAAATCGTCAGAATGTTATTCTGAGGTAATCTGCTTCATTTGTCTAAACTTGTCTTAGGAATGGGAACACACGATAAACCTGACTTGAAATGTTCACTTATGCTGAATTTAGGATGAAAAACGAAATAGTACTCACAAAAGTGAACCGAATAAGACTGCAATTACGACAGTCCTTCAGTATATGTATACTGTTGATCCGTGGTTCAAACCAGAAGTCACAGAGGATTAAACGATTTTTCGTAGTAATTATGAATAAAATGTTGGCAAACTCTCAATATTTTAAACAAGGTAGTTGAAGCAAATTTCAACAAGTTTTTTGTATGGAAACGTAACAACATCAGAGTGGTCATGTTGATAGCGTATCAGGATTATCCATAAAATGATATAGGTTAGCATTGCTGATGCATTGTTGAATAGTTAGTCAATATATAACATACCTGATTTGCAGATGTCCACAACCTTCGGACGCAGGAAAACGTTTCGGCCAGATTCTTAGAAAATAAGCACTATGTTAGAGTTCTGCGTCTGTTAGAACTCATTTATCATGTATGTCCTTGCCCTGGCCTGAACTACAGCCGTGTAATGTCTTTCGTTAGATAACCGTGATGATTACAAAGCCGTTGATTTTGTATTAAGCAGACTGAAATATCGTGTGCGATCCCTTTGTCACTTGTGCTCCTGAGTATTGCTCAGGATGCATGGTCGGCTCGCTATAAGAGACATAATTACCGCCTATAAACTCTATTTGGCAACCACTCGATAAGGGATTCTTGATTGCTTTGAGATTTCAGATTTCATCGGGTACGCTGAGAAGTATTTCAAGTTGGTGGTGATTAGTCGGGGACATGACTTTCGTAAATTTAACTGCTTTGTGCAAAAATCATTAAGATACAAAGTTTGTGAGTTTTCATCACTTCATTTAATTGGGAACTGAATTAGTTTGATTGTTCATAAATGTGAAACAAGGTAGTAAATATGGCTAGCATAATGATAGAAAACACGCTAGCTTGCAGCACATGACACAATCACAGTAGTATACCGGTTCAAACGAAGAACATGTGACCAGACAGGCTAGGTCTTTTTCAAGTCCGATGGGTTCCTTAAGGAGCGTTGTGATCAAGTTAAAAAGTGGTCGGCGGAGCTTGTTGTAGATGGCTGAATAATAGAATATCAGAAGTTACTGAAAATGTTATCGGTCCCCTGAATTTTTGGTTGAAAAATGTCGAGAATGAGCATTAGAGTTTATTTAGTGGCTTTATTATTTGTGAAGACGAACAACTGGTTCCCAGGACATGTTGGTTGACAATATCAGTGAAATCATGAATGAACGCCGCTGACTAATGCTTTAATTTTTGCGTGACAAAAGGACTTCAGGCCTGTACTACTTTCATATCAGATGGTCGTTTTTGGTAAGCAATATGAAATGGCAAAAATATGTTCGTGGAAACTCTATATCAGGCCATTATATTTCTGGAAACTGACTGAAACCAGAAATCAATCAGTCAGTATCAGTCAACCGGGATGCCTTTAGTTTTATCCATGAGACTAATGAAGTAGCCTAGGCAGTCTGTCAATAGTAGTTCATTAATGGTTTTAGATGGGCGTGGGAGTTTAAGAGTTTAGCTTGAATCCTTGTGATAGCAAAGACAATAGCGAAGACAATGTAGTGTAATCTTTTTTGTCTCAACTATTAAGAAGTGGCAGCATTGTATTGATCATAACTAATTTTCAGAAGCTCACAACATAATTTTGAATGATTGCTTGGGTCTTGCGCTTTGACTTTTGCCAACGCTGAACAGTTGTTTTCTGTAACGGCTTGTTGACCCCATACAAAAGCCGCACCTAATGATGTTTCAATATCTCGTCGATGAATTGCCACGTAGTTATTACACCAAAGCTGATTTAAAGCAAAGATAAACAACCATACAGGTATGTGTTTTTTATGGAGGCCGTGTTTTTACATCAAGAAATAACATGCATGATTTTGGACCAAGATCGTAATGCCGAAGCAAATGAACTCTTTTTGTAATATGTTGTAGAGACTGCGATTGGCAACGTCTACATACGAGCAGCCATGAAATAGCCACCGAACAAAAAGAGTTTTTGATTTTCCTTTGACAGTCAAAAGTTGGGGCAACGTTTTTAGTATGTTCATATTGGTAGATGTTTCAAAACAGTTAGTTTACTTTAAGAAGTTGGAAATTAGAGAAGACTACTGCTCTAATGGTTCTGCGACAATGTGACAGAATTCTATATGCTCACTCACGGTTCACTGGAGTTCACATCGGGATGTTTTTGTTAAGGTGATAATGTTACACACTGATGCCAGCACATAAGTAGACAACTGGTGACCACGACAGCGGTTCACAATGGGTATGATGACGCATGCACAATCGCATTGCTTTGATAGTCGTCAGACCTCATCTCTTGTCCGGTTGGATTTAATTTGTTGCACTTCATAGGGATTTTGCGAAGCCATTCATTTCCTGGTCACGTTTTCG
>JTDE01000656.1:37293-79367 GCA_014338405.1 Paragonimus skrjabini miyazakii
GGCTCAGCATCATTAATAAATCGGATTGAAGGTTTTTACTCCTTGACTGAACGGCTTGAAAGGTGTCGTTTTTAACAAGCTCTTCAGAATTCCCTGAAAATATTTTCCCAAAAAGTTTCCCGCCTCCTATTCGTCATCCCATTCTGTTTATTTTGTGAGAGGTGTCAGTCATAACTAATTTCTGATCTAATGGGAGACGCTCATGGTCAAAATTAGGAGTCCAGCTTAAAAATATTTACAGTTGTTATCAGTAATCCACAGCAAGACAGTTACAGTAGGCAGATGAACGCGTATGTCCGTGGCTACCGCGGGTAAATATCAGAGAAACGGTTGCGTCATAGACTACCGTTAACGTACAAGCGATCAAAATATATCACACAGAATGTGCCTAATTAAGTGCACTCAAGCGTTGAAGGTTTTTGCACTTCAATAATGTGTCATGCAACCAGAAGCGAAGTATACCATTGTGTGTTTGTTAACACTATTCCTCAAAATTATTGCCCACCCTGCTTAAATTCTCATCAACCTTAAACATGTGCGTATACCCTTCTACTCTATCAGTATATTGAAGATGCTGTGAGAGTATGAAACAGTTACAGTTTATTTTGAAATGTGATAAACTTCAAAAGTTCCACGCGGTCGAGCAGTTTTTCATAACTTAGAAAATGTACCATAGTGCACATTATAATATGTATATATACATATACTTTCATTGCCTGAGGATAGCAGCTACTGTCACCTCGTATTTTAAGGCGGACCACCTGACCGAATCAAGACTATTGCGGTAAGCTGTTCATCTGATGGGATTTGAATGGGGCTGTCCACAACAATCTCGAGTGATAATCAGACAACCTGAAATTCTGCAATGCTGATAACATTTTCGTATGTGAATGTCGATAAAATCGTACAAGATTCATACGAACCACATACATTTCCATACAGATGTCAACTAAATGAGAAAAGACAGATTGGTAAATAACAACAAGATCACGGAACTCATTAGAAGGAATTTTATGTGCAATCAATCACAAGATTACATATCTGGATTGAGAAACATATGTCGGAAACGTATATAAAAATTCGTATGCAAGATATTTAGTTAAACTAAACAAATCTGATTGAGTGGTCAGATGGAAGGTTTGTTATCAGAATCGGTGGTCAGAAGTTTCCTAAATGGTTCACCGAATTTCTAACTTCTCATGGAGTGATCTGTGGTAGAGTTCAATTTTGAGTTACAGTTAAGCAAACACACTAGCGCAATGGCAATACCTGTAAGGGTTAATGTTACAAACTGAATGAATTATTCATCATTCTCTTCACCGAAACGGCTAGTGAGTTTGTGAACTGAGTTGAGGTTCTTTCGTGAAAAACACTTCAAATGCAAAGCGATCAGCTCCTACAGGACTAACATCTTATTGCACTTTGCTTGACGACCTACAGGAAGTAGGAAGCGGAGATCTATGCGTCAATACCCCAATTGCTACAAAGAACAAGCCAGGAAAATTGTTGCTGAGATCAAACGTACCCCTGTTGTCTCTTTGAAATATTCCACCAAGTTAACTCTGGTTGATACGTCAGTAGTGTAGGTTTGATATAAATGTTCACGCACTTCGGCGATCAATGGACCATTCCAACAATCACCACTGCTGGGATTCGAGATTTTACTTCTTCTAAACTGTTTGTTTTTGCTTTAAGCTGATGACAGAGAAATATGCCAAACAGTGATTGGTACACAGATTTAAGAAACGTTGTGTTACTCTTAATCCATTTATTGATAACATGTTAAACACGATTAACTTTTACTTTGAACAAACGCCATCTATTTCCTGCTATTCGGTGATTTTTTATTCCACTTCGGATTTGTTTCCCACTTACACTCCAGCACTGATAGATGTTGCCAGCCGGATGTATTGAAGATATTTTGTCCTCCACCTAATATTAATATGGAACTGAAAAACACCGAATCAGAGTTGTGTAAGTGTTTTCAGCCTCTTCCGATGTGTAGCCTTCATGTGAACTCCATAAATCATGGTGTACTTGAGTATCATTTTGGGATCATGCTGCTGGTTGTTATGAGTTTATTGAGTGGATCGGACAGATGACTGTAACATCACATTATAGATTTTAAAAATCAAACAATCTAGAATGAATTAAGCTCCAACATTTTCAGTCACAGTTAGTCAACGTTGCCACTACCTGCTACGATGGGGGTGTAACGTGACTATTAAATGATGTTGCGGTATAAATGAGACAATACACTAGTAACGCCGGCTGCTTTTTTCTAACGAAGTGAACACTACCAAAATAAATAGGTAAACCTACCAACAGTAAATTGGTATGAATTGGGTTCTCATGTGGAGTGAATGCCGTCAAACAAGCTATAATTAACATTTGAAAGCTAATTCTTTCAGTGATTATTATGCTGATCAGATAGAGTAGGTTAAATGAAATGGACCGAACAATTCCCCTGCTAAGAAATGAAATGAAAATTGACTTGTCAGGATGTTTCCAGGGTATTGGATGGGTCAATTAATTTTGTGTCACGTGTATGTACTCCATTTGTAGTTACATCGAATTTAAACAAAAAGGCCATTTGTTTTAATAGAGCTGCTTCTGAGTCTAAGGTATTTCGGTTCACCGTGACAAATTCATGCATACCGTATTAACAACGCCACCTCACTATATGTACCAATCTCGCGCATGGAATTCAGGGATAAACAAAAGCCATTCAGCATAACTTTGACAGAAAACATGAAGAACGATTTGCTGAAACGTTTCAGGAGTAAACACAATTCAACTATGGGTTACTGAACAACGGAGCTGAAATATTCAACACTATGAGTGTAACAGAATAGATGCCCCATGTTGCAAAGCTTTTGTGTGCGTTTTCTTCCCTAACATCTTCGGCTTTTTGATCAAAATTCGGGGAGTTTGATTATTCTAAATTTGACTTGTCCGCAATCTTTGTACACGTGTGAGCTTACGATTGGCTCATTTCAGAAGAAAGCATTGTACTCAAGTTTTGCATCCATTCGAGATAATCAGTGGTGCATATCCTCTTCCGGCTAGGATTCGCATGTTAACCGAAAACATGCATATCCACCGATGTGCACTAATGACGGGTTCTTTTCAAGGGGGGTTGACAGGAAAGCTTATGTGAATGCGACAGATGCTATCAATTTTGAATGATGTTCAATCTATATGAAACCAAACTCCTCTACTACCCATCATGTTTCACTTCGTTGAAACCTTCTTCCGTGCTTTCACGTGCTCCTCGACTGTTAATCGGTGCATTTGCAATTTGGGCGAAAGTCGTATGACATTAGTCCTCGTTTGCAACGACCTTGTTGAGGTCTGAACGCTCCTCGTCATCAGAAAGTCACCATAACCATGCTGTTTCAAGGAATCATCCGGCTTTTACTAAGATGACATTGAAACAAAAAATGTTAGAGTTACTCGCATTCTTACAAATTGTTGTAGGCACGAAAGCCGTGGCCGGTAGTTTCCATCTGGTCTGTACATAACAGTACACACTTTATTGATTGCAGTCTATTACATGTACCCAATTTGTAGATATAATCTGGTAGGGGGGATACACATATAATTTCGTCTAATTTAATGATTACCTGTCTACTGGCTGCACCCAATCTGATGGTTCCATTTGGCTGTAAATAAAGGGTGATGCTGTTATCAATGTCCGAATACAATTGGTTAGTCATCGGTAGATTTTAAACTAGGTTGAACACATATTGTGAGCGTCTGGCACGACCTCATAGAGTACTCAAGTTAATGCACGAAATAATTCGATAACTGCAACGGAATAAATACTGTAACCCTGCGAGACAGTTCACATTTTTGTTTGTAGATCTGGATCCAGCTCCAATCAGCACCACACGCACGCTAGTGGATGTCCGTGTGGGAGAAGCACTCGTATTTTGGCCCGAGGCATACAGACAGAGTGGGTCAGTGACAACCATATCCAGCCTGAACACGGAACGCAATCATCTGACTACGGTCCCGACCGCCGTTCCACCGGCTCGTGCACGATGGACAATAAACAATGCACCCATTGTAAACTCACCAACGGTTTATCTGAGTCAAACGGAGCAAGCACTGGTTTTATTAAATGTTGATCGTGGGCTGAATGAAATGGTGATACGTGCTGAACTAACCAATGGGTACGGACCGACCAATGCTTTCACTCAGTCTTACGTCATTGGTGTAAACGGTAAGTGATTATACTGCGCATTGAAACTGAACGCTTGCGTACGAGGTGGTACCTTGGACTCGAGGTTGGCTCCCTGATGAGGGATTTTAGTGTCCAGAATAGAAAGTTTGTCTTGGGTCCCTTGCTTCTTAATGACGAGTGTGATATAGAGGTCGTAGTATCAACAAACGGGCGTAAGTTTGCCAAATTTTGTGGTCGTCCATCATCCTTCCATCGTAAAATGGATTATGCAATGTTCCATCCCGCTTTTCAGAGTCATTTCCTTTGTTGACAGAAAGTCAAGGAATGTTTATTTTAAACGAATATAATTTGGTGTATATTACCCATAGGAACAAGACAAGACAACATAAACCCTGTTTTTCAGGCCGTTACTTTTAGAAATATCAAATTGTGTCGAGTTAGTTGGGCGGTTCGCGTGTCACATTACTATGTACAATCGAGAGGTACAACCCTCACAAATTGTATCGCTTTGTGAGTGCTATCTTGCTGAGGATTACCATACTTCGAAACCGAAAAACAATCCACCCGTAAAGTGACACTTCGAAGTTTGTTAGGCCCCTTTGGAACCACTATCACACAGATTAATTCCCTGGGAAGTTCCCGCGTTATTGCAATTTAGGAACAACAGAGCGAACGATATTTTATTCAAGTCTTTATCTGAGAGCGATCTGATCATTCATCATGATTGTCGACCTGTTTCAATAGAATGGCATTTGGTTATCTGAGTCTTGTCCATAAGAGACAGTAATCAATGCACTTCGAAACGGATAAGCTGTGCTCCCTTAGCCGATAAGTAAAACCTTCCCATGCACGAGCAATTATCAACGTAGGAAGTCAATCATATGAAAGAATTAGAAGTGCAATTATAAGGTCACATGTAATTGGACACTTGATTATTGAATATAGCAATCATCTGGCGTTCAGTCGACCTGGAGTCATGTCTCTTGTAGACATCGTAATATGTTTGCCTACAGCTCACAGTGATTTGCTCCCCTGCAGTACATTTTTAGGTTTGATCTTTCTGCCATCATGGCTATCAATGCAGCTTTAAATTCATATCTTGAGATATCTTTAACTTGGTTTAACGCATCACCATGTGTTTCATAGCAATCAGATTTCAAAAGAATTAGTGGTCTGTAGTCTATTTTGAACTGAATTTTGCAGTGGTTGTAGATCTCAAACTAAAATTTGCAATCCAATTCTAACTCTTGTCGCATTAGCCGGCTAGCTCTCCGGTTGTTGCAACACTATATTGCACTATATTGCACTGGGCTGAAAGTTAACCAGAGTGCCCTAACAGCAGAACTTTTGAGGACTGGTTGCCGAAAACCTCCGAGGTTATTGACAAGCACAGAATCCAAAATCATGTCTCACATTACCGGGTGGATTATGGGTGGATATGCACATGGCAATGTCAGGCTGCGTTATTCGACCTTCAGAGTAGCAAAGTGAAAAATATGCGTTGGTGGTAATCTTTAAAAAACCTTTCACGATTCAATCATGGAAATCCTCTGTTACCAAAATTAAACGCCAGCCAAACACTCAGATGACATTCTTTCGTACAGTTACTACATAAAGGTCGATCACTTTTCACAGTTTACGCCAATCTGTGTTCGGATAATAAACTCATATCTAAACAGTGATCTTATTTTATTTGGGACAGATCTATTCACTAAAGTCATCTAAATATCTCAAGTAAACTAACGGTTACAGGGGCTTGAAGTCCTCTGATTCACTTCCGTTCACAAAGCCATACATGTCGCTTTATCTGTCAAGATAACTAACCAGCTAATGTATTTGGATCAGCCATCACCGTGTACGTTAAAAATATTTCGATGAATCACATTGTCCACGTAGTTTGGGACAAATTGGAGATTTTATTAGGTCACCCACTCTTGAGGCAATGAATGTGATGAAGTACACTTACGGAGGTCTTTGTTCATCTAAAACTGTAGGAAAACTCTCTTTCTGTGTTCCTCTTCTTTGAATGCGTCCGTTTAATCATATGGCTTGTATTTTTGCGTCAGTGTATATTTGAGTATTCGTTTGGGAACATTGGCATCAGCTACACTAATTTTCAAAATGCAGTTAAACTAGCTTCTTGAACGTTCACGGTATGATGCACAGAAAGAATCCCACATTGCACAGTTTGTGACAGAAGTTTTCTATCGTGATGACTATAAATGTCAGATTCGTATTAATTCGACCAACATCCATCGAAAGATGTCAGCATTCTCACTGGAAACGTCTTTTGTTCCTGGGTTGAACTTTGAAGACAGATTGTTGATTGAAGTCTCAAATGTGTGACCTATTTACTGGAAGGGGTAAATTCGTGTAATGTCAAATCTTCTACCGGAAATGTCTTGTAAACCAGTGTGAACAAAATGCAGATGCTTTGTTCCCCTGTTTACATGAATAGACATTAAATTCGAGAAAGTCAGCAAGATTTTCATAGTTGAATGAATCAGTACAATAAGTGAAGGGGATCTAGCAAGTGGGTTTGCGATTTTCTACCTTGTCGCACATCACAAAACTGGACGAAAATATTCTCCATAACGCAGCCTGACGGAGTTGTCAACCAGAAAAATTCATCGCACATAATATTCATTGAAGTGAGTAGATTTTTAAAGTAAACCATTCAAAGTATTTTGGAGTAACAGGTCTGATTTACATCTCTGGTGAATCATTTGGTATTCAAACGTCGTTCCGCATACGCCATACATTTTCAACAGCTAGACAAGGTCGTCGTTTTGTTTTAATGCAAAATAACTCATCAAATGAATTGACCAGATTTTTCCATTGAAAGCTGCACCGAAAAGTAATGATGGTCATTCAGAAAATAACACGGATGATGTATATATTGATGTCTTATATACTTTGTATCAACCTAGTCGTTCTTGTTTTTGTGCCTCCTGTTTTAATTCTACAGAACCACTACCGAATCAAAGAGGCATGCGCTCACTACAGTTAGTACTTGCACCGAAAGATGTTGTACTAGTACTGCGACCAGATCAACCAGGACAGGCAACATTCGAATGCGTTTTCAATGCACGGTTAGTGTTTCTTCTGTTTACCTCATCTTTCCAACATTGATGTTTGATGTGATGAGTCATCAAAAATCTGATTGTGTTTTTCATTATCAAGATTATGATTTTAACCATCGTCACCTTCATCGATAAGGTACCTTCACTAATGTTGGAATTGTTCTAGCCCCCAAAATACTGTCTGTATGTAGGTTATTCAAAAAGCATTAAGCTACTTGCAAAATTGTTTGAAATTTAAGTAATATATGAAGAACAAGACAACTCGATGTGGAGGCTGATATGATTGTAGTGGAAAGTGATACTCTACCAAATCATGCTCGCTATTTCTATTCGCAAGCATCCTCTACTAACAATTGGCTATTGCATGAAATATAATTTGAGATATTTCATTACGAAAAGTACCATGAATAAATGTGAAACTGCTGTATATACAGAGTAATTGATCCAACTATAATAACTATCCATTTTCATTCTGGATGCTAAAATTCAATCAAGTTACTGACAAGTAGTGCGAGAAGTTTGTTACTTTAGATGCGAATCAGTTGTGAAATCTAGTTAATTTAGTTAGATTGGAACGTGTTACAAAATATTCAGGACTCCATTGGAGTACTTAATACACAAACTAAAGCGGGAGACCTTGCATGCAACACGCCGGTCAGGTATACATGAGGTTTGTAGCTCTTTAATGGTGCACGTAAGCAGTGAAAATATACGTGCTGTCGTTCGGTTTATTCATGCACTGTAACCATGACATAGTAGGTCTGATAATATAAAAGTGTGCCTGCGCATTATTCTGAACAAAACTGGAAAAATAGCCGCTGCAGGATAGAAGGGTAGTACACTCAACTACAGAACTCATGATTGCCTTGTAGATTTATAAAATTAGCAGAATCTCGAAGAATTATGCACTGTAGCTATGAATTCACTGCAAGTTGAGTAATTTTGGTGAAAGCTGAATTACCATTTTCTAGTACTGGGAAGGACGAGAATCTAATTAGTGTCAGCTTGCTTGTCCAAAGCGTTATTAATTTACCATAATTATTAATCTGACTGAGTGCAGTACTCCCTGGTTCTGCAGTCCAAAGTCAATATGACAACCAGAAGGACATAATGAAATTGTCAGTGAACTGACAACGAAGTACTGTGCAGTATCTCTTCACAACCGAATGTTGGCTAATAAAGTTGAAAGGAACGGTCTAAACGAACAGAATCATTTGTATATCGCGCACAACAAAGGCACTGTAGGCCATATTGGCATAATTATGATTGACAGTCCAGATGTTCGTTCCATGCTCGTTCCCTGATTATATTGCGTTGTTCAATCTGATAATGGAACCGGTGCACAAAATACTTTTCAGTTTGCTAATGCGGCAACGTTTGTTCGAATCATACCATATATATGAAATAAACTGACTCAGTTGTGAGCAATATCCTTTCTCATATATCTTTTTGATAAGGCTTTAGTTTAGGCTACTAATTCGAGGTTCTGCTATCTGTTAACATAGTCAGAAGCAATAGCATAAAAATGTCGCATATCGCTTACTGACAGTGGGGTAGTGCTGTCAAAATAAACCCACGGAGTTCATCAGAAATAAAGCGGCGGTAGACAAGCCGGTTTTCGCCGCGCAATTTTCAAATCAAATTTTACGTAGTAAGTTCAAAAACTATTAATCAGGCAAAGATTAGATATTCGCGAAGGTAATGTGTAGAGCACGGAAACATTTATTCTCATAACGATGCTGTAGTGTTGACAAGTTTACATCGTAGTTACCAAAGTTGGTGGGTGGAAGTAAAACCCTGTACGTTAGAGTTTTATAGCTATCACCAAGAGCGTTGTTGATTAATTAAATCTCAGACAGAGAGTTTTAGAATGTCCTTCACTGTAGCAGCAAACAGCTTGACTTTTACAATACAATCCTGTATGGTTGAACTTGGATGTATAAAATTTACTGAAAAATATCCTCTCTGTAGCTGCAACACAATATTCAATAAAACTGTCATTACCTACTTCATCTGACTGAAAGTTGAGGTTACAGTCTCCCCGGATGAGTATAGCAGACAAAGATTACTTATTATGTGGTGTTTACTACTTCTAGCGAGATGATAGATATCATGGAATAGTGTAGTGCCACAAACACTGAAAGTATAGAAGGTTGGGGAAAAACGGTCAACAATGAGTGAAGTAGTCAACATTATTAATAATTGCAGCAAACCAAAAAACTAGACAAAAGCTTTTACAAGCTGTCTCTTTGAAGATCGAGCAATGGGATTCTGAAAAGGTAAACCATTCTAAGTTGCAGCCAAATGATCCAACAACTTTACTTCAACGATCCCCTATTTTCATTTAATATCGCAAGACGTCTCGATAGAGTAACTCTTTACCATTTCAGTCAGTCTTATATGTACTTACAGTTCGCATCAGAAACAATGATCCATTCATCTAATGTTGGCCAATGCTGTATGCTATTTAGCTTGTAGTCCCACACGTACCTCGTACGAGAGAGTGTGCAATTGTGAGGAAAATTCTTGTTTTGAGAAGACGGGAGCAATTGCGCGGGATAAATGTAAGCGAGTACAATTTATGCACCGTGCATTACAATCAAAACGAATGTATATCAGCAAAGAGGTGTGGATTTAGAGTAGCCACCGCAAAATGAGTTCCATTGAGGAGGTCGAGCACATGGTTGTGAGGGGCGTACACTATTTTTTGCCATCGCTTGTCAAACTAGCATGATCCATCTGAGCTTTGGAGGCCACTACTCATATGTCGTCTGGCATTATTCCTTCTCGGTCACACCGGATACATAGATATTATGCAGACGGAACTATGGAAAGTGAACGTAAATTACTTGCAGTGATATATGTGTGCAAGTGTCTCTTCGGTTTGTTTTTGCTTGCAATTGCGGATGGGTGCAAAAATTTATGTAGATGCATCACGGATACAAACCAAGGCTTTGACCAATTGGTGGATTAAATCTCACTTATCTTATGGTTTTCAAAAATCGGAAAGAATCTATGGCTGTAGTAGGAACGACGTCAGTATGCCTTATTTGGTAGAATATTTCTCTCACACGAAGCATACATTACGCACAGAGAATGTTTCTGAAAGTTTTCACCATTCTAATCGGAAGGTGTAAGACCGATGCGATCAAAATAACTCAGAAAAAGCAGGATTTATTTATTAATCTTTTAAATACTGTTAGCTGAAAGGACATGATTTCACGCAGGTTTGGATTATCTATGGGTTACTGGCTGGCGAATTTCGTAAATAAATGCTGTATGTGAACTGAATTTTGAATCGATTCTGTTGTAACATGAATGGTCGAATTGTTCGAAAGTTGTACGCAAAGATATACTCACCACTATGAACTGCTAGAAGAAATAAAACCTACCGGGTTCTGGCAAAGTTTTAAACTTCTACCTGTTTGAATGACAAATACATATCGTTGGGCAAATATTGATCAGAAATCGTTAGCTTTATAATTTTGACACATGTGGCGCCGTCAGACCTTGAACTACTTAAATGCAAGTCAACAATGAATTCCTCATTCCCCTCAAGAGGAGTTAAAGCAAATAATTTTTTTTTAACCGAAATGAAATGAATTATCCCTGAGGTTCACCGGCTTCAGTTGATAGCTGGTTTGGTGACGTGATTGGCGGCAGTTGCTGTTGTATTTCGACAGTTCAGAGGCTAGGAAAATCATCCACAACAGAAATCCTGACCAGAGAGTTACCCAGTCGGAAAACTGGACAAGTTGTGACAGCAAAGTTTCTAATTGGTTGTGTACAATACTGGCAAACGCACCCTTATCCCATCAGAGTTTAGATAAGAAGTTCTGGCGTTCAATCAATGTCATGAATTCCCAGCGTACACTGCCAAGATTCCAGAAGTCAGAATAATCCGTGTTGAACACTATAAAATTCAGCATAAATTTTAATAAACAACTCAGGTCAGAATGCAACATTCTTAAAGTTTTAAAATATTTTTCAGATTTCCGGCAACCATTTGAAGGCTGAATAGGTTGAATGCCCAAATTCCAAAGCGCCGTATATTGGGTTTTCACTTAAGGCGTTCAGGAACTAACAGTATATCACTAGATCATTACTCAGATTTTTATTTGTCGCTTTCTTCTCACCCAAAATATATAACATGGGCTTTGTAGATAGGGTGTATTGAGCCGACACGAAATTACGGAAGGTTATGCTGAGCGTAATGACGATTAAGATTATGCGAGGGGGTGGGTTGACTGATGAAAGCATACCTTCATGTTTGACGCTGTCACTGTCTGCTGCTTCCAGCGAATGTTTTCACACAGATGTCAGATAATTGGGAACTAGAACTGTGGGCTAGGTAGAAAGTACAAAGTTGGACGTTGTCACAGCTAGCATACTTGCACTGGGAACGAAGTATGAACCTGCCGTCTGAGCTTAGTTCCCTACTAGAAACTATCTATCTACGAAGGGCGATTTTCTTCGGAAGAAAAAAGTGATGCATAGGGTGTCTCCAAAATATTCCGTAGGAAAATTTATTCTTTCAATGCTCATTCCTACAGTTTTGTTCAAAAGTTGTTTGTCAAGAAACTCACCTAAGCGCCACTTCAGTGATAAGCATAATCTATTTAGAATGTCCATTCAGGTCGTGCTTACTATGACAATGAATGTATTAAATAATTCAAAATTTTTAATAATTTTTCCAAGCATATTCTAGGCATCACACAAAATTGACCACGAGATTCTCATTGCTACAGACTGTTCAGCCATGCGAAAAGAAGAACTGTTCCTCAGTTTTGCTTATGTAGGAGCTCGTATGTAGTGCACTACTGTCAGCAACTGTGAGCAATGTTCTGTGTTTGTTAACCAAAACACCACATTACTAATCAGTAATAGGGGATGTAATATACTTACAGGATTGAAGTCCACTGTCAAATCTGCACATCAGGGAAGGTAACTTGTCACGGAGTTTCGAGAACAGGAAATAGCACTGAATCTCAGCTTACGGATCGCAGCTTACCTAATACATCGAATAAAATGTAACCTTCTAAGGGAATTTCAAAATTATCCTTTTTTAGTACAAAAGTACAAGAAATTCCTGTGAAGATACAACTCAACTAGGTGTTCATTGATAAGTCAGAAAACAATCAATACGGGTTTCATTTTGAATTCCTCACTTTCTTCGGACGTCCATTGAGTAAAGTGTTGACCTTCATTGATAACTATACTTTTGAGTTCATAACAGTTGGCAATATTAGCGTTGCAAACAGCACACTGTGTAAAGCCTGACAAAAATCTTAATCGGGGTTAAAGGCTTATATTGCACAAGTACTATCCAGCACACTACATTGTAAACCAAACTGTTATTCCGCTGAGTATAGTACTGTTGAAGGTATGCTTTCAAATCACCGTCTGCAAAGTGCGTGCTACTTAAATGATCTGGTTCAGTATACCGATTTGCGATCTTATTTACGACGCTCTATCCCATAGTCTCTTGATATTCGAGACCCGAGTGATTTGCCCGGATGGTTGAATGACGAGTAACTGACACTTCTTCTTTCGATTTTCCATCGTTTATTTGGGATCTAGTACGAGAGTGGATTCTCTAACGATAGCAACTTAAATTCATCAGCAGATGGTCATTATCTGCAAAAACAACTCTCCTAGTTATCTCATGTACAAAGTTGCAAAAGTAGCGCTCACACGGGATAGCGAATGGAGTACCAAAAGAACTACAGGACTGGACGTGAGAAAATAAGCATACTACACTTAGATTCAGCAAAATGGTTGACACTAACTTAATAAATCTAGGAGTTGCGAATTGAGCTACATAACCTCAGGTTGAGAGTACGACTGGTTTCAAATTTTAACTTTGTATGTGAGTTGAATTAAACTTTGAACTTGTGGGTTATTCGATTCCGGGGCTCAGCGGTGGCGTTGGAAGTTTCCAGCGCGAAGTGTCTAAGGAATTTCGCCAGAGCAGCAGAATTTCTGGATCAATTACTAGTTTCCAAGTGATAGCGGGACGGGTGGGCGACAAGGTTTTCGGTGTGATCATGCAGCATAAACATCAGAACGCTTGCCGTGTAACGACTGTTTCTGTCACCGCTCATATTCCAATTAAGCCTGAGACTTTCCAGGATTGAGTCCATTTCAAACGTAACGTTTCTTGGGAAGTTCATACGTAGTAAAAATTGTTACTTACTCGCTTAACTCAACAGGGAAAAAGCGGAAGCTATATATCCTAGAGGAGCGTACACATGAATTGACGAAGTGGTGAATTAAATAAAGCAGGTTTAGAGAAGACAAACTGTGTCAGGCAAATCTGTCGAAAACCTTATTATTGCATGAGGACAACGCATGATTATGAGTCACTGTAATGTCCGCATATTCTACCAAGCAAAAACTTGAGGGACAGGTTCATAGTTTATGTATACGGACGGGCATTGAGTAAAGGGTTAGAGAAATTGGATACAATTAGACAATGGAAAAATTGCACAACTTGCGGAAATGAATGGTGAGTGAATTTCACTCTGTAAAAATCACAGCCAGTGGTGGACGTATATCTGACCATGTCAATTAAACAGGCGAACTGAACGCAAATGATCAAACGAATTCGAAATAGAGCAACAATTGACGATTGCTTAACAAAAAGCTTGAGTACACAAAACAATATTTCTACGGATTATAAAATCATTTGTAGGATTCGAAGTGTATTCGCAAACAATGCCATCTCTCCTATCATACAATTCTTGATTAATTTGAACTGAGCAATTGAGTGTCTATCTCAGTGAAATACTGAAAGTCATTATCATCATTTAAGATTCACTCAGTGCGGTGTACACTCCTTTCAAATCGTTCGATATCAATGGTAATCATAAACAATAATAGTTACTCCAGTTGCTCCAGCACTTAAACGCTCTGCAGTAGTAAGTCATACTTAAAGCAGTTTTCCTATGTACAATGAAAGATGACTACCTCCCAAACGATTCATGTTTTTCAGTTTAGTCCGATCTTTAAGATAATTTCTCTGAGAGAATCTTGAATGTTTGCCATCGAAGAAGGACGTCATAAAGCGCCACCTAGCCTCAGCTGAATACAACGACTTTTGTGCAGAAAACTTCGGAGGAAATCAGGCATTAACGTAAAGCCATATTTACCGTGCGTTTTTATACGTTTGCGATTACTGGTGAGGAAAATGTAATTAAGTGCTACATAACTTTATTGATGAGTAGTAGGGTATTTTGGTTTTACATATAGATTGAACATCACCCACAACTGATCGCAGCTGTCGCTTTAACGAGAGCGAAACTCGAGTCTGGTGCTGCTTTTCGAAAGGGGCCGACTAGAAAGTCTGTGAATGCGACAGCTGCGATCAATTGTGGGTGATGTTCAATCTATATGCTACGTAACTGTTAAATCTTTCCGAGCACAAACGTGGGCTTACGGTAAGGTATTAACCAAGCTTCAAAGCCTCAGTTGACCAGTTTTCCTCAACATGGGTCACAATAGGTCTAGAATGCTATGGGTATTTTCAAGTATTACTTAGTGTTGTACAGCCTGTTGTTCTATGTTAAAACATACCATTACTGTTAACAATTTTCAACAAACAACTAAGCGTTATTCTAATTTTTGATTACACCTATGTCTCTTTTGACAATCTCCCAAAAAGATTTTGCCTTTTCCATCCTCGTTCACATGTACTTCGCACATTTACTCTCCGAATACGATTTCTTCATGACTGAGACTCGGTTCTCGATTCATACATACCATCAGTTGTATCCTCATACACAGCCGAAAGTAAAAAAGTGACAGTTCTAAAGGTTCACCCAGGAACATTCCTTTTTCCAAAGTTTTATTATATAATATAATTACGAAAAAATCTAAAAAGTGCCGCGTGTTTAAAAAAGTATATGGTGAGTCATGCGCACGATGTATTTGGTGGCTCAATGTGAAATAATCGACTGGACGTTTGAGTACTGACTTGTTAATGATACATTTAAAAAGGAACAACAGAATATATTTCCTCAAAGCTGAAAGAATGTGTGTTTTGTAGTATGTTAACATTTTTTCTACTCTCATCAGTCGCAAATGCAAAACAGGCTGACAAAGAGACAAACAGTTAATAGACAGGTCTATAAACACCCAAAGTGTTATATGATCAGAACCAAGGAAACACGATAAACTGCTTTGATCACTTTTGTGCACACAGTGCGGGCTGATAAGTTCAGATAATCCTCTGTTCACAAAAATACGACGAATGTGTTAACTGGGTCAAATTGGTAACACGACATGAGGTGATTAGTACTGTTTGATTGATAAAAAAACTTTAATATTGCAGTTGCTTGTTTGTTTCAAATTCAAAATGTAATTCTTATTATTGATGTTGTGTGAATACCTGTCTTGGTCTTTTTCATGATAGTTTTACGTGATGCTGACAGCCTTATGACAATCAACTACTTTTACTGTTTGCTGTTCTGGCCACTCAGATAGTTTCATAAAAAAACACTGTACATTCTTGGGATAATGTCGGTGTCACACCAAGTGGTTTACTTCTTGTACACAAAAATCGCTTGCAAACATTTGTACGCTTCAAACTGTTACATAAAACAATAGTGAGGGTGAATCATATGGAAGTGGAGCCTATTTTTACTTCATATAATTTCTTCTGTTGTGTATGCGATGCACGAATTTGTGGATGCAGATCATCCTTCTTAGAACGTCTTCATGGCAGGTCAGACAATATCAATAGAGCGAGTGTGAGTAGGATGAAGGTGATACTACTTGTGCGACTGATTATTACGAAGAACACATACCTTGATGCTGCACAGTGCAAACTGGGGCGTTCAGGGGACCTAAAATAGTGCACCGCATGTGCACCGGCCTACACAGGTTGGCAAAAAGATTAATTCTGCTGCTGAGTGATTTTACGAGTCCGATATTTTTGAACAGTCTGCGAAAATTGGGCTTCGGCCAAGACTTATAAGAACGATAGAAACGAATTGCTCAGTCGCAGATATTAACCTTCCAGTCAAACTGCAGAGTGACAAAGGTAGCTGAGAACATGAAAATTCGCACTTATTTTCAACGTTCAACATTGGCATTGGCGGGTTACAACATGGACTGTTTGAAGCATCTTGATCTGACACATTTCCACAGTTCTTCTGATGAACACCATGTGATGTGGTGCGCTAAGTAAGTAACAGAGTCAAAACTTGAAGTTTCTAGACGTCGTAGTTCAGCCGTTAGGGCATTTGCCATATTTAGGCATGCTAAGTCTGTCACTAGTTGGAATCCAACCGAGGATTATTATTTTTGCGGCCAGACCTCTTCTAAATTGTTTGTTAAATTTGATTCAGCAGTTAATGACCTATCAGAGTAGTTCAACAGCTTCCTCATTCAGATGAAAATTTTGACTAAGACTTTTAGGGAATAAACAATCTATTCGAATTTTCCTTGCCCCAAGAGTTTGCACAATTTGGTCGTGTATGCAATGAGTTTAGCGGCGTATTGGTTAATACGGTTACCTGATACCGTTCAGTCAGGACAAAGACAGTCGCCAATGATGAGCTACAACACATTCAAAACTCAGATCTAATGGTTCTTGAAAAAACAACCAGGCTAGTTGAATGTAGAAACTTCAGTTGGTCTCTGGAGGTGGTCAGTTTAGATAGAAAATTCGTTCACTACTTCAGAAACTGTTCTCTCGTTCTCGCAAACTGGCCTCTTTAGTGTCTTCGAAGTCAAGAGTCTGAATGAAAATAAACAGCGATCAAAAACATGACATAATTTCTATTCTATCTGTTGTGGAAACTTCGTTTGTAACTGAAAACCTTAGATGTCAATGATTGTAATGTAGGAACTCTATATTCCCGCATCAAATTCCCACACCAAATAGACAAGTACTGCACAGATACATGTTGGCGTAGAACGATCCATTTATATAAACTGAAAATCACCCACAACAGATATCAGCTGTCGTTTTCCCATAGACTGTCCAGTGGGACCCTTTTAAAAACAAGCACTAGATTTGAATTTCGTTCTTGTTGGAGCTCACCAGTGGTACATAACAATGCCAAGGTCGGCATTATGACTCAGGCCACGTTTTCATGAGGCTATCGTGTTTACCACTGCGCCATTGACCTCACATTGAGCACGACCAAATTATCGTATGTGAACGTTCAACTATTTTCGCTTGTGAGTAACGATCAGGACTTTGGTAACCAAAATAAAGCCCAGAAAAATAACGATTTTCGTGATTTTAACTTGGGGATGAATCCCAGTCGAGGGGTCATCGAATGAAGTTGACGGGACAGTAACTGTGTCTCCCCTGGAAGCGATCTGATAACCTGATCATCATTCACAACCTAACCTGATTGAGCGTTCACGTATGATAACTCGGTCGTGCCTAATGTGAGATCAATTGCGCAGCGCAGAGGTCAATATGGTTGTTTCATGAAAGCGTGGTCGGTGTTCTAGTCCCGGCAGTGACTAGAATATGCGCTACTGACGAGCTCTAATGAGATCGAAACTCTAGTGTAGTGCTTGTTTTCGAAAGAGATCCACTGAAAAGTCTCTGGAAATGCAACAGCCGCGATCAATTTTGGATGAGGTTCAACTTAGAAAAAAACCAATATCCCCTACTGCTAATGGGTTACGATTTATTTCTTTAAACGACAGTTATAATTCAGTGACTATACTTATAACAACCCGCAAAATTCTAGAGAAATAACTGACCTTTGTGATGAAATGCCAATAATACATAACGCAACGGAGAAAAAAAGACAGTGTATATACTGGGGCATGTCTTGTCTAGAATTTTTAAAGAAATACATGGTATTTATCAAGTGGATGGGCGGTTTTGGACCGCTGTATTTCATGGCGAACCGACGCTATGGAGCTCATACTATCCTCGCGAAAATTTAGAAATCTTCAGTTTTTATTCAAAATGCCCTTTCAGGAAGGAATAATTCGGTCTGGGACACGTTTTTATTAGTTAAGGTTATCTTTACGTTATGTACCTCAGTGCAGTAGAAGAACCCTGCAGATCACTGGAATGGGTACTCAATGGACCTGGCTTTTCTCACGTCATACCACAAACAGGTTGGTTCGATATTGACAGCATGTCTGGTTAGTAGAATACGTAAATCCACTCGTAGACAACTGTTACATATTTATGTGGCAAGATAGGATCTGCTCCACAATGCACTAAACAACCTTATGTAAGTTTGATACATGAACCAAGTCAGACTATTATCCATCAACCGACCACTGAGACAACTGAACGATACCGTTTGCATTTGACTTTTTACAGATCTGGTTGCATAATGAAAAACAAAACTCTGTTTTCCAATCTGAACCCAGTTCAGCCCCATAGTTGGGAACAGTCGAAGTTGAAGTGAATGAAACGGGTCACGCTAGATCAGTTTCTATGGTTATAAAACAGAAAGTAATCAGGTGCCATTCACAAAACTACAGTGTATTTCCCCTTACTTCTACTCTGCGTTCAGATCTAGCTTAGAATAGAAGGATAATCGTACTATTGTTGTGATAGTAACCACACGGTCTCCTTGTTCGAATACTTTCGGTTGGCTTTTATCTAAGACTCAACTACTTGGCAGTATCCTGAATGGCATACAATCATACTGCCGCGTTGTTCGTCATAATAGATAATGTTATGCGGTCAGGTGGTTTATTTCCTCCAGCTTTTGATCATTACCGTAGGCTGACATTATTATCGTTCATTATGACGAATACTCTTTAACTGTTGTTTGATGATAGCACAGCATCCATAACAGATTTTGGGCTAAGGCAACTTGGCAGAATGCCCTATTAGACGATCTGTGGTACACTACTGAACAACGGAGAATTTTGAGGCAAACCCACGTGTAATTATGTAGACGATTATCGAAGGTTCCGCAAGGTTAAAATCATTTTAGTCATGTCGATCAAATTCTGTGGAAGAAACTACTGATTTTTCCAGGTGAAGGTCTTTTCTGATAAAATGCTCTCGTTCCAGTCTGAAAGGGTTGATTGTTAGAGGAAGTACATCAGTGGCTACCATTAATCAAAAAAGAATGTTGTCTACATACGTACAAAAAATACAGCAAAATAAGATTTTGCATATACTCGGACAAGTCGGGTGGTTAATCGTTAACATTCCCATACTGGTCTGTTCCTGCCATTAACAACCAATATATACTGGCGTTTGAAATTTTATCGCAAATGGTTTGTAAGGCTTCAAACATACACATCTATATCCGATTGGAAGTCTAAGATATGTGGACAGGTAACATGCGAACTGTGCGAGAATCTGTCAATTGGTCTTGATATGTTAGGTCCGAACTCTAGCAGGTCAAGGATAAATAAGTGCAATCTTCAGACCGCAATTATTGGCAAACAGTGCGAATTAACCATGTGACCTGATTAGTAAAATCCCACCCTCGATCTCATTTTTGTTCAGAAAATTGCAGGGCAAGGTATTAGGCGCCCACTTCTCTGCTGAAACTTCCGGACCTATATCGTAACTAGTTGGCAGTTCATTGCTGAAGGATCTATATTCCTGGTTTTATTGGGGTTATTTTTCTCATCTCAGCAATAAACATAATTAAGTTTACGCATACTTGGAGAATGTTTACGCCTGACAGAGCATTCGTAGACCTAGTGTCCTTTTACTTGGTGTCAGATATGTAGGTCAACCATTCTTCCATTTGAATTCGGATTTTTTCTAATATATTTTAAAACTAACCTGCATAACTTTTCCATGCAGTGGAAGATTAAGTGGTTATCTTTCGAGTCAAATCATTGTAGACCGTAACCAATACAAAGTCACACTATAAAAGATATCGCGGTCATCGAAATAAAGGGGACTGTATGCATAAAGGTACCACAACTGTTAGACTCAGCATGGATTCAAAAGTGACCTCAATTTGTAAACAATAGAGGTTTTGCATGCAAAACTTGTAACCTTGAAACAAACCAGGCGTTTGGTTCAATGTTTGTCCGATGTTACATTCATACAGGTGAGTATGTGCACTGATAATTGGATTTGCAAATATTCTAGTTAACACATAAATGTTCGTGAAACACAACCTCAATTACATAATGAACCGCAATTCCTAAATGCTTCTTTTATAGGGAGTATTTCATTGAACTTTACTCACACCTTCAATGATGTTTTCGCCATTTTTGCTAAATGTAACGTGAAAGTGAATCCAGAGCCAACATTCCGCAAGACCTGAGGTGTTACGTGGTGTGACGATTATTGATCAGTTAATCATTTTCATTTGTGCTGCAAATAAATATACCCGTATGTTGCGTAAGCCGGATCAGAATCTGTGTGACAAGTTCTGATGGTAAACTCCGCCATATGAAAACTTAAGATGGAATATTCCGTTGAACTAACAGCAGCACACGATGGTCCGACTGTCCCTCTGTTTCTTCAAAGAAATTTGTTTTTCAGCTAGTAGGAGGTTCATGAAACCTTTAGCGTTAAACGCTTAACAAAAAATTATGCATTATGAATTCAGCGTTTTAGGTGAATCAATACTAAGGTGTGTTCTGTTCACAATTGGACACAGTCTTTCGCAGCATTCGGAAAAAATCCAGTGAATTAATTTTATCCCACATGACCGTTCGAAGTAATAAATTATCATATCCAAAAACCCACATAAACTTCAGTAGATCTATGCATCATGAATGCATTGTTTTAAGTCGACGATATTTACAATGATGACATATCTACAATAATGATATTTACAAATGCTCTTTTTAGATAGTATTCTAACCAAAACCGTGAATCAGTGTAATTTTTATTATTTTTTACAACTTAATAGGCCAGCTAAAAGTCTACGGGTCAAGTGGTACAGAAATGTGCTTCGGAATACTGTGCACATGCTCGTTCCCGTTGAGGCATCGCCAACCTGGTTTCCTACTCCACGTTCGCAGACTGACAGAATTTACCGGTTTGACCAATCTGGTTTCAACAGGAGCCTAACGATTTCTAATATACATCGACCAATTGCATACAATGTCGAAGAATATACGTGTCAAGCACATCTTGACAATTACGCAGCCAGTCCCCTGGCTCAAAACGTGGTCGTCAGGGGACCGTTTGAGGAACCACTGTCAGCGACTGCGAGATTAAAAATCAATACTCCACCTGCTGTTCGGTTTGCAAGTGACGTCCATCAACTGGTTGAGTCTGTGAAGAATAGCAAAGCCAGGGCTGCAATTATCCAAGCAGTTGCCAGTTCCTACGTCCGATTAGCTTGCGACTTTGAGAGTGAAGGTTATCCAAGGGCTGAACTGGTTTGGTTGAAGAATGCACAGATGGTATCTGACAATGATACAAGGTTAGTTATTCTGGTGAAGTGAAGTAAATTTAACCTAATAAACACCTGCACAAAGTTTTACGTAGAAAATTAACGGAAGCCACATCCTTCGCATAATTTTCTTTCAACGTTTTGCGAGTTGTCCACAACATTGTAATAGATATAAAGTTTGGAAACTGACAACATAGATGATAACCACTTACACGTACAATTGTTCATGAAATGTGTAGTAAATGAATCGGCTGTAAGCATGAGAATGCGCTGGACAACTCACATTGTTAAACTACTAACCTGATGCGTAGAATAGAACCAAATCAAATATAGAACGAGGGCTTACGTAAGAAAACGACAGTTGGTTCGCAAAAGTAACCCACACTCGTAAGTACTGTTGAGCATGACGTTTTTGGGGACAGGAACATGTGATCCACAACCCGAGATACAACCTAAGAATTTCCGGGTTATGCGAGAAAGACTGATATATTACAGGTGAGTATAAAGAGCAATAGCCAAGATATAACTTGAATTACTCTATTATCTGCCTTAATAAATAACTGGTTACTTTCCAGCAGCGGACCACTTGAGCGAACCGATGTAAGTAGAAACACAGACAATGAATTCACCAGATTCCAATCACTAGTTGCTAGCTATTGCTGAAGGACGGGTGACAAAGTCTATTTATATAAAACTGTATTATGTAGTAATCATATCAAAGTGACATGCTATATTTAAGCGTCGGCTAGATTGAGGCTAGCTTTGTGATAAGAATCTTAGAAGGTTAGAGCTTTTGTAACACAACCACTACATAAACATTTATTTTTAACTTGATATATAATCATGTACCTATACGGAGTATTTCAGAAATGTTGGATTTTGAGACAAGTAAGGTGAAAAAATGGGGATTTTGCTTTCTTACTATTCACTGTGCTCAAGTTGATGAGAAATATTTTATATGATTACATTTTGAACTGGGTACCGTGAATGTTGACAATAGGGAGCAAATTCTATTGATGAAGACCGACACGGATAAGAATAACTATGCCGGAGCATTCTCCCCATGAAAATTGAGCAGGGACAAGGTTCATGATATACTGACTTTTACGGATGGTGCAATTACGTACATATTTCAGATATCAGGATTCATCTTTATTTTGGGAGTTAATAGTGTACATCTTCCTTATAATGAGCTTACATGAATCGTGATATCAGAAAACATTAGTGTAGTGAACAAGCTCTATTTCGGTTATTCAGCAGTAGGCTGATTACATAACATTTATATGAAGCATCAAAACTCGTTATATCATTCTCATTTGAACTGTATCCAATGTAACATATTTGGCACTGAATCGATGATCAGTCGAGAGTGATGTTTGCTATCACCTCATTGCATTGTCGTTCCGAGTTTAGAAAATTTATTCGGACTGGGCTATCTGCTGTTTTTTGATACGAGTTACAATGTAGAATGTATATGAAAATTTGGCAAAAGTTACTCATGAGAAGCGGAAAGCATCGAACACGTTATGATTTGTGCTTTGCAAATTCCTCAGACAGAGATGAGGTTCTAATAAACTTTGTGATCGCATGGAAAGTTCATTGTATCACGTCCACTCTTCTATCTCAAATAGCTTACAACCGCAGTCTAGTTAACAAGCAACAACAAAGTATCCTAAACGAGAAATGGGATCAAAAACACTGGGTAATTAGTGATTACGTAGAGAAGCCAACTATTTCATTAATTCAGTAATGTCAATGAGAGTGGTATGCTTTTTATTCGGATAACATAATCAATTAACGGTATGAAGGGCACCAGCTAAGTTAACGAGTATGCTATGCTTACTGTCTTTGGTCAACAGAACAAACGCCGTGAAAACAAGTAAAGTGTGATGTAATCGAGAAATTGTCTCATTTGATAAAAATATGTAATTAAATACACATAGGCTTATGATAAACACGCGTCTAACTAAGTTCAATTTTCAAAACGTTTTAAACTAAATTCGAATGCTTAACGTATTCATACAATTTGATTGCAACCCCTGTAAAAATAGATAGTTACAGACGATAGCGATAAAAACATAGCAGACAACATGCAAGTGACATTTTAAACTTAGCTTTAGAAAATGTATCGACACGGTTATTTCTATTCCATGACAGCATTAAGGTTAATAGAAAATTTCAATGAAAAATTGCATCCACAGTTACTGTGCAAAATATTTACAAGTTGCACCGAACATTTTATCAAAACAAATTGTGATACAGATATAAGGTTTACGCGTCTCAATCCAGCTTGTATTGTAAAATGTCAAGTCTTTAGGAACCAGACTTCCTGAGTTTCGACAAGAGCGAAGTCGAACGTTCAAGATTGACTTCCACCTGAGGCAGTGAAAGCAGCCTGGTACCAGTTCACATTATGGACGTCGCCGTCGAGTAGCTGATATTTCAGTGAGTATTGTATCCGTGCAACTGGTGAGGTCTGAGCAGAGGAAGACTTCGGTAACAACAAAATGTGAAATAAGTGCATCACATTTCTTCAGGTAACTGGACAAACTGTACATAATCGTAATCTGAAACCTACACGAGATTTCCAGCCTGTTAATACCATATATTGTACCGCCGCCAAAGGTATGCCAATGGTTCGTTCACCTTTTTTAAGCGTAATAGCTGTTTGCACTTGATAACATACCTTTGTACTATCGACGTAACAGAAGTGATTTCAATTTCTGTGTACCGGCCATAATATCCTTCGAGGACAACTTCATATGCGTAAGCATTGAAAAAGTCACTTGAATTGCAAACGGCTTCACTCTAGTACTAAGTTATGTATATTCTGAAACATCCTGTCGATATCTGTCATGAGATTACTTAAGCAACTGACATTGATTGACTGCACGATGTATACAAAACTGAATTTACTCAGAGATCTCATGCACGTAACTATCAAGACAAGTCTGAAGTGATGCGTAACTCCTAATAACATTGCTAGCCAGTCACTGGCTGTTGTATTGAGCTTGGTTTATGGTTGATTGCATGTATTCGGGTCATACTTTTTGTTGTCTAGTTCAAAACAGCCATAATAACTAGTTTCTAATTATATGAATTTTACTATTCCTGAACTGAGTCTTCTTATCCTTCTACTTACTGATCGTTTGATATCATCCAACATGAAGTCAAGTGTATGTAGGCAACGTAAGCTTCCTCTGACTTGTAAAAGCCCAATGAGTCTGATAGTCTATTAGTTTGTGATTTTTAACGGGAACGGCATATTACGCTGTTTATACTGGCACTAACCTAGTTAGTCCAGTGTTTATCTGATCAAAATGAGTTGCATACACTTATTTTCAGACATCCAACATGGCTAATCTTTCACTCAAGTCTAAAACCCTTGTTAGTGAAAACTACGAAGCTAATGCATTATAGGTGATAAGACTTAATACAGACCGAAATGGATGCCTATGATATGAGTTTATGCTTTGTAAAAACACACAGCAATGTTAACCATAGCCAGAGCTAACGCATTCTGGTGAAAGCTGCCTTAACCTTATTTAAAGTTACAGTCAACGTTCGGGTATGTTCTTCAGTTGAGTCTCAATACTAATCCTCAATGGTTTCTTAGATTCCGCGCAGTTACATGCAAAGGAACGTATTCATTTTTATGCAACTGGACATTCGGTCTTAGGATGTGAAGTTCTACTAGAATTTCTATTGGCGGAATAAGAGGTAAAATCAAGTAACTGAACATTAAAGCCGTATGCTTAAAGTTTTCAAATAATATAGTTGAGTTAATCGTTTCCAGTATGTAAAATGTTTTATAGTCATATGGTCATTGGAATAGCATGAAAGCATGTCTTGGGTAATCTCGATTTATCTCATCAGTACCTGTGGCAAGTAAGAGAAAGAAAAGGGGTGAAAAAAGAGGTCCAAATCATCGTCATCCATGTAAACTGTCACTATCAGTTTGTACACTTTTGCATATAATGCTAATTCTGATGCCTTTCATTCAAATGGGTTATAACGATTCCCAGCAGCTTAAGTTGGTTTTAAGTAGCAAGAGTGAAATAGTTGATCGGATCCATGTTAGTAATCGTTACCAAGACGTGTGACCTCAAATTACTCGTTCCGCTAGCCGCTGGACCATTTTATTGAATTATGTACTGAATTCGCAATTTCTAAAGGCGCCCGGTCATTCATTGGCGCTTTGAGTTTTTTGGCCGTTATAAAAATTATCATGATGGCGAAATTGCTGACGGATGATGTGTGGGACAACACAATTCAGTTGAGCAACTTTCGCATGTGTAAAACCTTTCATTCGAATTGAAAGCAGAAGAAACATATGAGTAAGTGGGCATGAACGGTTAACGGTAGGTTGGTATTAGCAAAATAGCACCTACGAAGTGGTAATCTGTGTATGTCGTCGAAATTTCCGATTTTGACCTGCTGTATACTTCTAGAGGTGTGTGAGGGTGTCTTCTCAATAAGAACACTTTCTAGGAGGCGGCTGACGAGGTAATTTTAAACTGGTAACAGATTGTAGCCGACATGTCTGTCTTTTTTTATAGATCGTTAACGGGACTCCAGTGCTTATAAATGTTATCGCATCTTTATTAAAGATTTTACAGTTTTTGACGTCAGCCTTTGTAAACAATTTTGATTTTTGGATTGATAGTATGAAATCTTTTATGCATTCAGTAGATGTGAAATGCTGAAGGAAATTGATGGCATGAAATAGCAAGTCGAATCCTTCTGCATGACATTCGGTAATACCTGTGTATACGAAGTTGATATATTTACACATTTCGGTTATTTTTGTTAGCAAAAGCAACTATACAATTCGGACAAAAGGAGGTAAAAAAACGGACAATTAAACTGATCCATTTAGACACTATGTTGTACATAATGGAGACTGCGTTCCGTAAATTCTAAGACAGTCAGCGGCTTTTATTAGAGAGAACAATTTACACGTATTGCTGAGCAGTTGCGTGTTGGTTTAATTGAATCAGCTTTGATATACATTATTGAAAAAGAGAAATCCTAAAATCAAAGATATTTTGTGGAACCTGTCTTGGTCATAGTTGCTTAGTTTAAACTGCTTCAAATATTCAATAATTCATACATAAAGATTAAAATTGGGTTCCACTTTTGCACGAAGGACGCTGGAAATTTCAACCAACCGGTATATTCAATTTTCTAGTAGCAGACACAATCATACAAAATCGGTCTATCCGCTTATCAGTGGCGCTGACAGCTTCCGGTCAAAATTTGGATCACTTTACTGGCCAAGCTATCTCGTGACATACAGTGACGGTGCAGATCTCACAGATAAGCTGCACAGCTAGTCGAGGGTTAGGCTCAGGGACTGCTGTGTACAATATTTCAATGTAAACGTTGTCCATTGAATAGAATGGTCGTCAAAAGTGGGGTATTTTTAAGGGACGGAATGTTAATATTGTCCCCAAAATTAATTGTTGTGTTCGAATTTTTCTCTAAGGGATTGCTATAAAATCTTCCAACTATTTAAAAAGCTTTTACTTGATACGTATCCAAAGCAAATACTAGCATTTTGCTGCTCAAAATTCATCTATGTTCTACGTACGAGTGTACAATACAAAATCCGCTTGGTGTATATAATTTGAAGACTAATTGCATTAACACAAGTTAGCTTGTGTTGGACTGAACGGTTTCCATCATAATCACCTTCCGCCAGTCAAGTAAAATACTATCTAATACGTTCGTTTTCCTACTAGAAAAACCGACCATAAGACAATAGTGTCCTTACTGTGTATAACTCGCGGTATGGAAGCATCACGATGTGTCTCACCTGAAGTGCAACCGTTCGGGTAATTTTTGGCCACTTTACAGTGTGTACTGAAAATGTAATGGTAAGTTTGAGGTTAATATAGTACATTAGAAGCATATTAGTAAAAATGATATCTGATCTGCTCTCCATACGACTGACTTACTAGGTATTCTGTGTTTTCATCAGCACACAACATTGCATAGAAAGTAGGTGAACTAATGAGTACTCTTCAAAAGAACCTGATTGGAAAGTCTACCTGAATGCGTGAACTGTGATAGAATACTAGTGGTGTTCAACTGAAACCACTGTGTCGTCTATAAACATCCAGAAAATGTCAGCTCAAATGATATTGAATCACCGCCAGTTGTGAGGTTCTATCGAAAAATGACAGGTCGACTGATTTAAATGTTCACTTATTTTTTACTGTTCATTCTATTAATAAATCACTTTAACAGACATTGTAGGCAGCAAAATATATTGTATAACAACTGGTCACTGTCGTTTAATATGTAGCATGTAGCATGATACCCCTCTGCTCGAAAACCAGCTGACCTGCATAGGAAATGCATGCTCGATTTCGATATCGTCTAACTTGAAAAATATATGTTCCGTATCACATGATCTCGACCGGTTTAATCTCTAGCTGTCAGCGATGAATTTACTGGGATGGGATGTGTGAGAGATTAATTTCTCTTTTGTCATCCTGTCCGTTTAAGTTTCCCGAAAGACACCAAAGTGAAGCGCTAGATGTTTTCCAAAGTGAACTATGGTGAAGTTTCTTCTCGTCTACTTCCTTGCCTTAAGTCATAGGGATCAGGCAATGGAGCCAAGTGCCCAGTCGTTGAAATGGATTCTGGAGCGCGTGTTTGTAATTGAATGTTGTTCAGTAAGTCAACCACCTGGAACAGAGAAAAACCATGCACAAAAAAACGCCGGCAAACTTTGGCGTTGGATCCACATTTCGTCATTGTCATGAATGTTTTCAGGGTGACTTAACTTCAGACAAAATGCTCGGTCCAGCGTCCAGAAATATATGAAGCAGTCAAGGCTGGTGTCTAGGAAACGAAAGCAAAATGTTGCGTTTGGACCGTGCGAAATATGCAGCATGTCTACTAACATGGCTCGGTTTCATATATTAAACATTTTGAAATATCAATGGGGCCATGCCTACTAGATGTGCGTCTGCGTATTTACGTTCTCTGAGAATAGTATGACGTTTGTCGTACACATAGCACGTTCAAATTGTTGAATATTTGGAGAAGAACTCTTTTGTCGTAGCAGAATCTTTTCTCCTCGAACACCGTTTTAACTTTATAAGTCTTTTAAAGCGTGCCTCAATCAAGTGTCAATCGAGACCATTAATTTTGACTCAACTGGGTATTCATACTTTTTTATGAGTTATTTTAGAATAGAAGTAATGAAATCTAAAATCCCGACTTGATCGGGAGGATTTTGGTGCAAACAAAGAAGGTGCACGTTACTGTGTTGCAAACGGAGCTGAGAGCGTTTCTCTAATAAATCGGTCATGACTGTTGTGAAACCAGCGGCGCATTTTTCAATATGACTGTTTCAAGAACACAGGGACCAGGGTTTTCAAATCCCAGTTGTAACAATAATATTTACAGTTGAAAGGTTCCAGCATGATTAGAACTTGAGTGTACTTATTTTTTCTACAGGGACCACCTCACAGTAAAGACTATAATATACTATAGTTGATGATCATTAACCATTAACCAGGTCACCTGCTACCCACCGCAGATTTTTAATAAAATCTGAAACATTGGTTCCCACGGATAAACTTGGAAATGACCATTAATAACACACACCTCAACGAACACATACCGAAATGGCTCTTGAATTTGGGGGTCGGTTATGCCGTCAGTTCCATTACAAAGCAACTTTTGCAGACCGGGCACTCAGTGGACGCAAAGACCGCATTTAGAGTGTTCTTCACACCCAAACTAAAGCAGACTCTCAATATTGCTGAAACTATCTCGATACATTGGCTGAATCCCACCTTGTGCGCCCAGAAATATTTGGTGACTGGCCTTGCGCTATGTTGGTAAAAATGAAAATGGTACTCTGATTCCATTTTACGTTCGTATTTATGCCAAACCCAAACTTTTTAAACCGATATATTCTTCATACAATCTAACAATTATTGAACCATCCCCATCCCTATCCCTATGGGTTCTCTAACTATATCTCACTAATTCCATTCAATCTCTATAAATTTTTAACTATTCTTCTCTTTGGACTCGTATAATCCGTTTGACTCATAGCAATTATATTGCTTGTTCCTGTTAATGAGTACGATTCAGTTGCATCTTGCTGCTTCCACTATGGTCATCTAATTGACTGTTTAAACGTGACTAGATCGATTTCGTCTAGCTGCTTGCTCCCTCACTCTATAATGTGGATGTTAATTTCACGAAAGTAACCGATGAGATACGAACGAAATGTCAATGCGCAAGACATCTTACACGTTATTATTGACCTTTTTCGAATAAAACCTTTGTCAAATCGTTTCCTTATCACTCAACATCAAAGCACTTTTTAAAGCCAAATTGACTGTCACGATTTGTAATCTATAGTTTTGACTACAATTTCAGTATAAGCTTCACACAAAGTGAACCAATCTTGAGATATCATTCTATGATTTTGTTTTCATAAAACTAAGCTCTAGTCGAAAAGCCATATTGCTGAACTTTCTAAGTAAACTCATTAAACCGTTTCGTTTTTTTGCAACAAAAAGTGCTAACTCCTATTTTCTGTTCTAACTGATGGAAAGCAAACAAAAGCAGCCTAAACGCTCAAACGTTGTCGTCGTTATTGATCAAAAAAGTTAACATTAGACCTTAAAAATGGTAAAATTAATCCACAACTGAATGGTAAAGAATGTGTGGTTGACAGTAAGTAATTTTATGTGCTCGTAATAGTTATTTTCCATGGTTGCAATCAAAGCTGTCATTCTGGTCACAAGTTAATTTAAGTCATTACCGATTGTTGAGTAACCCTAGCACAAATTTGATGCTTCCATTGGGAAATGAATGTTGATATAACATTTTCTGAGGAAAGTAGGTTCTATGATTATTTAGTCGGTAACACCGTGCAATGTAATAAATATGGAAGCTCTGCTAACACATTCTCTCAGTATCTTTTGTGTACACCGGAGGTTGATGAGTTTGCACAATCAAAAAAATAAGAAATTAACACTTCCGCAAACAGACCAGCCCGTATTGTGCTGATAAACTCCAGATGAAGCTCAAACACGGTTTTTTGTTCCGCCAAGACAAATACATTGATGCTTAGATCAAAGCAGCATCGAAGGAAACTTTGCAAATATGGCTGCTATAAACTGAACGCAACGCACATTAGGTGATCGTTGTTTGCAGTCTGATGAATTATTTGTCAGGCCCTTTCAAAATGCACTAACCACTAGTTTTGTCCAATTGGAGCTCGTCACTATTGTATCTCCTAGTCAAAACTGGCAGTTGAACTACGATTAAGGTGTTTGTAGGGTAGCCGTGTTAACCAGTGTGGCATCGATAGTGTATTGATCATAACGTCATTTTCATATATAATCTCTAGGGCACGAACTCCTGCGAATACTATTGCACTGACCTGATCATATCGAGATGCCACGTTAACCTAACGCAAAAACTTCATGAATAGGACTTCTCGGATATTTTGAAAACATTGCTGTGGTTTGAACTACTGAGAAGTGCGCTTGGTTAGTTGAGAATATCTTGCACCTTTGTTTGGTATAACTGGAACACCAATAACAACTTGACCACCTAGGCATTATTTATCAGTTGCAAACTTGCATTGAAATTCGGAAAGTCAACAACGGTTTGGTGCATCTATATACTCAGAACCCGGGCAGACAAGCAAAGTTAATCTATATCATTCACAAGTACGGTGCCACTAGGAATATAATTCTGCCTTACCAACAGCCACATGTATGTACATATAAACAAGCACCTTTTTCTATAAAAGTTGATTTAATGTGGAACACTGAAGCGATACATAGCTATCGACCGTGTTGCAATGTCTTAGTACACAAAAGTAAAATTAGTGTGTAAAACGACCTTGTGCTGCTGTTGTTGTTGGGCTAAATAGACTATAGTCTGTCTCTTCCATTAAGGGTATACAACACAAATGTACCGATACTTTACTTGACTGTAAACTCACCGGAGTCATTAGGATTAGAGAGCAAACAAAGATAATGAAAAAATGGTTGCCTTGATCACCAAAACAAATTAGCTTTTTTTGCTTCCAGTCTACTAAAGCAAGACCGCCGCCTTCTGTCGGAAGTTAATTGCCTGGGCCAGACTGTGACAGTATCGAGAACATTAGACAAACTTTGAAGAAAATTAATCAGTATGTACTTGAAAAATGGTAAATAAACAATGCAGAATATTGAGGACATAATGAATGTGGCTACAAACGGTTACTTGCATAAGCTGGAAGTGTAAACAGCAGTTCTTGTTTCTGGTTTGAGAGAGAAGATGCTCTTTTTTCTCAGTCTTATTTTCAATTCAAGTTTTCGCAGCATTATTCTTTAGTGTCACGTATGCATTAATGTTTTTTTACTGGAATTTCCTGCAGGAACACAAATGAACTGTAGAAAATTATTCGTAAATCAGAAGCTGATTTTCACAATGTCCTAAATCGAACGTAAATAAGGCATGACGAAATTATCCAAGGAACGGCATGCTTGATGCTCATAATCTGTACTTAAAATAGTTTTATCAAACGACTTAATAACATCATTCGCCGAAAATTTAACAATATGCTTGCGGAGTGTTATGATAAAAATGCTTTAACTGTTACAAATTGGAGGTAACGGTTTGAAGAACAACTGTTTTAGATAATTTTTTTTAAACCACAGATCAACCACATCCATTTTGATCACACACAAGCGTTTGACCCTGACCGTGTGACGTGTTAACAAATGGACGTTTGGTCCGGGTCTAACCAGTTACTCTGTGGAACCCAGATTTGCCTTTATTGTCACCGATAACAGTTATTTCTTGGTTTTGCAGTGTGTCTTACGACAACTCTTGATGAAACCTGTATAATTGCGTTGACAAAAAAGAATGATCGATAACAGTTGCCCGTCACATCGTTACTCTAAATTTGATGAGAATTTTTCAACTGTTACAATCTGAACAAAACTCAAAGCTGAGTATATTTTAGATGGACATCTTCAACCCACTAGTTTGAAAAAGAAGCACATGATTATTGTGCTTTCAGAATCCCACTTGACAAGTAAATTATGTCACCTATGATAAAAACCACAATCAAGTATGAGTAACGCTGGTATACATTGAACATGCTGTGGAAACGAGCAGCACATTCAAATGAACTTCTTAAAAGTGAGTATCGGATGTCATTCGTTCTATTAATAACTGACATTTCCAACAACTATTAAATAGTCGGCATATTTTACAGGGTATTTATTGACAACACGCCAGGGATCATTGTGCATACCGGTGAATCAAAAGAACTCACATATCCAGGGGAAAGATCCTGAACGCCAATAGTCAACTTTTTCCAACAATTGAAATTATTATGGTTCGAAAAAAACAATAGTTTTTATAAACTGAGTTTCTCATTGCTCAAATATCGTAATCTTATCTAAACACATAACATGTTTTTTAGTATCGACCATTAACTTGAGAAAAGGATGCATCTCACATCGTGTTCAAACAAAATCCACGCAATTAGTCATCAGCTATTGACATTCTTATACTCAGCTACACTTCATCTGCCTTTACCTAATATATGACCACAAACGCGACATGCAAAAACATTATATTATTAGGAAAACCACTGTTTGTCGGTGCTAAAAGATGAGCTTGTTTTCCTCAAATCAATAATTACCTATCTCAGTAATCAGTTTATAACTTGTGTAAGCTGCATCCACGTATAGATTCTGAAGCTATTTACTTGTGTGTTGTTTGAGAGAAATATCTGAGCAGCGCTACCAAAACCTTGAGTCCAACGGTTACATAACAACTTAGATATCGATATGTTGCTGGTTGCTGTTGGACATTGGTGCTAAGGTATTATATCTGATGAATCTAATTCCATGGATCAGTTGGTTTCACATGCAGATGAGATACATTTGGTCCTGACCTTTTCAAAGTATCAAACATCCAATCTTAGTCAGACCCATTAAAAACAACTGGTTTAAAGTAGGTGTGTGCTTTTAAACATATTCTCCAAGGTGGAAGCTCAGCGGCATTCCGAGTTTACTTCTCATTTAAAATATTATTCGGAAAACAGAGTAAAATTAATAGGTAATTTATTCTATATTTAGTTTTCGTGAAACTTTGACTTGGGACGTCGGTGACTATTCCTTCAATTGTGTAGTCATGTGCTTATAGTAATGACATGTTCACTGCCAAACAGGTTAACTGACGATTTTCAATTTCAAATATTATAGACAGACAGTTGTGATTAAAAACAACTTTTCCAAAGAAAAATTATGTTCACGTAATTATGGGTTATTGCTAGCTTATACAAGAGCCTTTGGGAAAGTAATGAAAAGGGGCATGACAATGATACATTGGGGTATAAAATATGTTTGCAGGATTTGGTACAGCCCATCTCAGAATTTGAAGTAGATATATATACAAGCACGCGCATATCAGTAAAGAGCTAAATCACGATATAAACACTCATGTGATTCAAATTTATAACTCACCCTCAAGCCAGCTTAGTTTGGCCGAACTGTGGATATGTGAACGAGAAATGAAGATTACGTAAAATGTACATGTACGGAAACAATAATTTAATGTACAAGTAAATCATTTATGATAAGTTTCACTTGGGGGTGAACTTGATTAGCTGTCAGAAACTGCATGTCCAAACTGGATTCAGAGCATGCCACGTTGAGATAAGTTATTCACATCGCTAGTTTGAGTCCAGATAAAGTCTAGAATTTCCACAGTTGCATCTCTCCTTAGAGTAATAAATCGGTCCTTTATCTACTAGTTTGAAGCTTCACGACCAGCTTGACTCACTATTTGAAAGTAGTCTAAAGAGAATACTGGTGGGTTGATCGCTCGTTAGCCTCATTTTTTCGAAGCAATGCGAAATGACCAGGGTGTCATGGATATAAACGTGACTTCTAAATGCAGATTGCTGACATGTACCCCATTCAGACAGTTTGAAGTAAGGAGTCTGAGCGAAAACGAACCGGTCACGTTTACTGTAAACTGCTCACTGAGTAGCGCTCTCAATTACAAACTGACTTTTAGATTCATCAGTTTTCAAGCTTCTAGCGAATTCAGTCGTACATTGTGTTAGTTTTGATGATTATTTTAACTAGGGATATCATGAGTGACCATAAAAACTGCCGGAGAAACACATCGATGCAGTTTTAGGTCCATACACAATTACGTAATATGATTAACGTAACTAGGTAACATTTCTGAATGTATCATATGAGTAGGCAACAACTAAACCACGATGTTAGACAAGTAAATATCTTGGGGTGCTAGTATGGGAAAACCTATGGAATCTGATCGGCTATGGAATCGGAGTTGTTAATGTTGGTTGACATATGATGTTTTATGTAAGCAATGAGGTGCGAACTGAGCGGAGAATATAAGGATATGGATGAACGTGTCAATGTTTTTTTAAATTACCGTTTAACTTCTGAACGGTGGATGAGAAGCATAGGCTTTATCGTAACTATCTCGGGGTAACATGCTTTACAGTTGACAGACTGGATCATATGAAAAGTCACGGTAGGTTAACAAACATGACTCAACTATTGTAGATGGTTAATCAATCTTGACCCGAAGATAACATTTCCAGGAACACATGTCGTGATAAAACCGCACACTTTTTAACACCTGGTTAGTATACTGCACTCGTTAAGCATAAAGGAATTTGTAGACTATATCCGGTCGACAGGGTAAGATACCAACTGTAATCTTAGAATGGTTGACCGTTTGGAAACATTGTCCAAAAAACGGTAAGCTCGTAAATCACCTGATGGTTGAGCACGGTTTAACAGGAGATCAGTTTAAGCATATATAAATTCAAAATATGCGCTGCAAATCTTTTTCATGTAGACGTAAAACAGAGTCTAACGTGATATACATGGGCACATCCATATTTAAAAACAGATGGGTTCTGAAAATGAAAAACTGAAACATTTAGATACATACCAATCGTGATTGAGATAAACGACTCAAAACCCAATTTCTGATTGGAATATTCTAACATCATAATAATCATGCATGTAAGCTTACACAAAACCATATTTTGTGTAAACCTGCACCACCTTGAATAAAATAAGTCAATTATTACTCGCTAGCTTTTAGATATGTAACATGAAAGGCTGGTGTTTTAAAATTCCACTGGAGGAATGTGTCATCCATACACTCGAAAAAGGGAGAAAGGAAACTGGTCTCTCTAATAAATATGTTTCAAAGTCAACCGAATTTGCATTCATACCTGTCATTTCATCTATGGATTATTCATTATGATCATGTTCCTCAATTACTTTGATCTGCTTTTGATCAAAAAATGCCATCGAAATGTCATCCGGTTGAGCAGAAAATACTGCTAGATCAACGGGCGCTCCACAGTTATTAATGGTTTTGTTTTTACACCAGACAGAGTAGCATGCTTCAGTACTCGACTCGATTTAGGGGTTATGTTTCGCATCGCTTAGTTCTTAATATGCAGCTTTGAACTTTGTTATTTGTTCTAAGTATACTCAGTCTTTAGTTTTGGACGACCTCTTACTTACCTCAGTATTATGTTTTCCTGGTAATTTTTTGTAGTTTTTCTATCACTACATGACATTCTCTTGGAAATCATTTTGTCGTTCAAGGTCTGCCGAAATGATCTTTGTTGGTATAAATTGCGCCAGTGAGATTTCAAATTTTTTAAATTTTCAAGTGGTTCAAAGTATTCTGATAATAATTTGTGATGTGTTGATGTAGTAAAAATATTAAACTTTTGGCAGAGTTCATCTTAATACTGCCGGTACTGTACGGTTGATTACGTTTTTTCATATAACTGAGAGCTACCTTTAATGATCATCCGGTAATTTTCAGAATATTCATCGATCAAAACTCAAGTCTTATTTTTCAAAACGTTCATCTTGACGACACGGGTGTTTATCAATGTTACGCACACAACGAGGCGGGTGAAGACTTACTTGCGTTTTGGTTGAAGGTCACACGTGAGTGGTGTTCAGTTTTCAATCATTGCATCTGCCTCGATTAACATTTGATGAAAGCAAATCTCACATTATGTCTAACTTTCATGATAATGATGATGGAATAAGTGAAACCATCGACAATGCCCTGTTTAGGTTGGCCCCCAGCCACCTAGTAACATCAGTTAGCTACAGCTAAGATTATTTGATCGTTCACTTGTGATTAGATAAGGCGATGAGAAACTCATCAAATTGTAAACTGGTTCTTTGTAGACCCTCACTTTCATTATTGTAATCTTCCATCACATTTTAACTTCTGAACCACTGTAGTTTCATACAGACACATTCTATTTCCGTCCAACATGACCGTGTTCTGATAGTATTCCGTTGTGGGAAATACGTTCGATGTAACAAACTTAGTCACATATATGACTGCTTATGATGGATGAACCGAGTTTTCCGTTCACTGGTTGACGTAAAGCGAAAATGAAATGCTGAACTGAAAAGCACGTAGTATTTTCTGAGGGGACAAAACAGGGCAAAGAACTGTTAAATTGTTGAATAAATCATTCCTCAGAATGACAATCGATGTCGCACAGTCTTAAAACTGAAGAGGTGAGTGACGACAAACTACAAGATCAAGAGTAAAAAGATTATCATCGAACGAAAAAAAGACAACTAGTTGTGACGTTGCGTTATATGTCCCTCAGGGTGTTGACTTGACGGATGGATCAATAAAAAACCAACTTACACCGGAGTGTACGGTAGCTTAAACATCGGAATTTGAACTCGGCAAATTCTCTTAATTACACTGGAATGTTTAACTACTAAGTATAAGCAGTGATGATGAACAATTTTGCCCCTATTTTTCAAGAGCATATGAAGAAATTGTCCCTGACAATACATTGTATAATACAATGCATTGTCATACCGTATGACAAACCTCGTTGTTTTGGACCATATATGCGTAAGCATCTATCTGTAGTGCATTACTTATGGATAAACATTAAGTAGTGTTTAGAAGTCCATAATTATTGTGGAAATAATGAGGACCTGAGCTGACAGTCTTACTCTTCCCAGTGGAGTGTTGTCCATTTGTCCAGGATAATAGAGTGAATGCAGTCGAAGTAGCAGTTCCTTGACATTTTATAAGCAACTACCGCTAGAAAAGGCGCAAACTAATAAATATAGTTGGGAAGCTGGTGTTTTAGTCGACTTGCAACCACACTACTAAAATGCGTATCCCCAAAGTCAATGAGTGATTAAAGCAGCTATCAAATGTTGTTTCTGAATTGCTACTAAATGTTTGTGCATCCACTAGAAAAAATGCGAAAGAAAACTCCATGTGATCTTTGGTAGCTTCTGAAACCCTACTAAATGTTTGTGCATCCACTAGAAAAAGTGCGAAAGAAAACTCCATGTGATCTTTGGTAGCTTCTGAAACCATGCGAACCAAAACACCGCAATCGAACAAAAGTTGTAAACTGTTCGATGTATCTGTTAAAATTGATGTAGTTTATGAGATAAAATTTTTTGAAGTCATCGCAGGTAAAACGAAAGGGTACTTCATGGACTCACTTGAGAGAAGGATAACTGCAATATCCATCTAGGTGAAATAGAGCAGGTATGTTTCAGGGTAACCGAATCAGACATTTCCTACTTTGGCTGTCTGCGTACATACATTAGTTGACAAGGATGCGTCCCTAGCTATAACAAGGAGTGAAGAATGTGTACAACAAACATGATAAATTCATTAAAATTGATTAGACCTGCTACTGATTTTCGGTGACCTTTACATTATATAGACAATATATTGAAAAGTTTCAGTAACTACTATAAGTCATCGACAGAACAAGGTAAATAAATTTGTCATCAGGTCATTTATAAGAACCCGATCGTTGGAACTTATGAACCTCCATCCATTCACACAAGTAAGATAAGTGAAATTGCAAATTTGATTTCACCTACCGAGTAAAAACAAACAATTCACATTGAAATGTAGTGAAAATTGCCAAGAAGAGCTTTAAAAATAATTTCTGTCACCGGAAATAGCAGACTATTCAAAGCAGAGAGAAAACCTTTCGACAGGTGTGAACCTTTTGATTTGCTATTACCGGCCATTAGCTTAAAACCATAATTTTCCGGTTATACACATTGCACACATCAACAACAAATGAGCATACCAGACACCTGCCGCATTCTCCCCAGCACTACTGATGCGATCAGTACCACGGCACGGATTAATTACTTTAGCACCATGAACACAAAGCTGACCGAGGTTCTCCGATTAACATTGATTCAGTAGTTACTAACCGTTTCAGTTTATGACTACGTAGCAATACTTTGAACTTCCTGGGTTTAAAATTATTGCCACGAACCGACAGCAGCACCTGAACGCAGGTATCTAGCTACACTAATACATATTCTCTTATATATTAGAGATTAGTTTCACATGACGGGATGCACACTTAGTTGGTCAGTCTGTCTCAAGAAATATACCAGTCCAACTGCAGGTTTTGTAACATCTGCATAGGCAAATTAGATTGGCATCTGCATCAACGTGTGGCGGGGCTCATTTCTAAAGGTTTATCAAGTGCAAACTGAAGAACGATCTGATGGCAATAGCACACTCTAAGACCTTCGTTTCATGGCTTATCGGACATCTTAACAACAGGTCATCAAACTGATATGGCCAGATCGTTTATGTTAAAGCCATATAATCCAGACCTGAAATTGCTGGCGATTAACGAAGCAATGCTAACTGGAAATCATTGGTCAGTTTTGCGTACACGGAGGTACTGACGCAATTAATTTTCATTACAGCAGACAAAAGACATATATGGTGATATGTTGACATTTCATTTAATCTCATCAGTCGCAAACGTAAAATAAGTCAGTCATGTACATCATATAGATAACGACAAACAAGGACTAGACACTCCTATAAACTTACCATGTATTATGTAATCACGACCATGGCAACCCATTAGATTGCCTCAACTACTCTTGTCCACATAACGTCAGCTGATAAGTTAGGACAAGTATCGCTTCGCAGAAAACCAATAACTTTGGGTTTTAATTGCGTAGCGGTATCTTGATTAGGTTCGATGGATCAACTAGTGACATGTTATCATGAGGTGTTTAATAATCGATGACGTCGGATTTCGAACAGTCGATTCACCAAGTTCAGGCTGTTGCGTCGTCAGTTGTTTCAACCCTTTTGGACTGTGTCTTGGCGACTCACTGTGACAGTTGTCGTCCTGTTCTGTCTATGTCAACGTTGTCGCAACTGCAAATGAGGTACTCAATACGGCAAACAGAAGAGTTTGACACATTATTGATTACACTGTTAGTGCGTGAATGACTGGCATTGGTTGACCAGTCCATCCACCTGTTGTTTTGTGCAGTTCACATAAAATTAGCGACGGACAAGAACAAACCAAAGTATGACGTTTAGCGACCTATGTCTTCCCTCTGTTTTATTTAAATAAATATCGGGGGATCAGTGTTTTAAATATAGTGAGCATACAAACCTTCGGTTAGCTTTTTTTCGAACACATTACTCTATTGGGTTATTATCTAATTAAGGCATAGCTAAAACAGCATCGTAATCTACTGTTTGAAGCCTTCCTTTTTATTCAGTATTCAGCTCAGAACTTGACGGTAACATTCACGCTTATTTTCAGCATGCTATGTCCCCTGTAGAGGAAAGCACATTCCTTTGTCACTTTGACAGTTAGCTACTGAGCAAGTTAATGACCATAACTAGTCAATCAGGGCAATTTCTTACATAGTTGTTCACCATTTTTACCAGAGGAAGTTCAGAGCTAGGCATCAGTTAGTTCGTATCAAGCACATTCCCCAGCTTAGTAACACGACCACGACTATAATAATCTACAAGTCTGTCTACCGATTTCCATCCTGTACTGCCTAAATTTCATCACATACATTCATCCATTTACAAGATTAATGAACTTTGAAGCATGCTTTGGTGGGAAAAAATACATAACTAACTGTTTTGTGCGCATTTAATATCTGAATGAACAGATTACTCTGTGACCAACAAGCATGAAAAACGAAACATTTTCGCCTCTAAATTTTAAAACTTGGATAAAAATGATTGGTCGATGGAGTATTCTACGAAGACTCTTCATGTATCACGGTCCAGGAAAAGCAGAATAACATGTCTGAAATTAAGTCTTTGGCAATTGAGGTCATCCATTTTAAAGTATTGGTTACCAAGGCGAGTCAGCTAACTCATTGCATGTCTGAGCGGTCGGTTCCTGAATCTACTGGATAGACGTTTTGATGAATTAGACGCTTGCTTCGGAAAACTAAGTTATTAATATCGTTTCAAAAATTGTTGAATAATTTATTTGTGTATCATTCACCGTTTTTTTGAATATGGAGCTGAAACAAACTGCTCAATGTCATGCATATGCAAATTTATAGGATTTTTTGATGATTATGCTCTATTGTTCCTGCTAATTTTACGCTTTCTACGAAGCTTGGAGGTACGAACCATTGAAAATCAATAGGTATCTGTAACTTGATTGAAAATGCGTACAGGTGAAGACAAAGCCAGTTTAGCGCCGCAAGAGATGGAAATCTCAATGTCAACAAATTCGTCACCTAAGAATAGAAATTCTCATTTCTTTTTGCAAGAATGAAGTAGAAAGTATGCCATAATTACATGAAATTTTTACACTAAGAAAAATCATATTTCCATCCCGGACCTATCAAACACAGCGGATTACTTCTGCCTATTTCTTCTACGAACTCACGCAAGTTCGACGAAAATACGCTCATCAATTGTTAGTCTGTTAAGGTTAGGGCTCAAACAATTTGATTCGCACTATTATACTTGAAGTGGTCGTGAACTCCGCGATTTTAAATGTATTTTGATGTTACTACATAATGCACACACTCGTAAGGATTTGCTGAACTTTTGCCAAACGTACATCGTCACTCTACTGTTTCCTTGGATTAAAAAATGCCTCAGTAACGATAGAAAACACACGTCGCGAGATGCTGACATTTCGTTTGCTCTCTTCAGTCACGAACGTAAAACATTAGAGTATATAGGACATGCAGGTAGCAACAACAACAGAAACGATCAGCAACTGGGTTTATACAAAACAAGGGCTGTTATCAGTCCTGGAGTGGACAAACTGCCTGAGTCAACAGTTTATGCACACACAGGATCGGACGGCGAGTATTGATTAACATTGCTTCGGAAAAGCCAAACAATTTCAGGTTCCGATTACGTAACAACACTTGGAACGAGTTGGCAGCGTCAACAACACGACGTGTTTCCATGATGTGTTTTGCAATGGATAGGATCGGATTTCATCTCAGTCGTTCTGTTGTCATTGCCTGTTGCGTCATGGCGCGCACCAACCACGTAGACATATGATCAGCCATTGTTTGTCGTAGGCATCTATCTGTTCTGCCGATATAGACCTCACTACAACTACAAGTGGTCTGATAGATTATATAT
>JTDE01000656.1:79467-114227 GCA_014338405.1 Paragonimus skrjabini miyazakii
ACATTTCAGCAGAACACGATTATGAATAAGCTGAGCCACAATACTAGTTGTGAGTAGCAACCACAATTCAGCTGCCGGGTATGTACAAGCTAGAGCAGACTGTAATTTTTGACTTACGTCAGTTGTGATATGATCGCCTTTGAAAGGGAGGTTCAAAAAGACCTGCTTTTTAGGGACCGTACTCAGGGCAGCCTTGATCAGTCTATTCTGTCTGTGAACATCGATGAACTTCTCAGAATGGCCGTTTGCGAGCAACATTTTCATCAATCTCTCCCCCTCTCCTTGCAAGCCGTCATCGTTTATAAGTGATTGATGCAAAAGAAGAAAATTGCAAATACTGGTCTCCCTAAGTGGCCTTATGGTGCAGTGAGTGTTGTAGTGAGCCATCCTGTCGTCTGGTGAGTGAAGTGTCCAAAACAGATAAACTATTGTTTGCTTTTTCTTCATGAGTAACAGAAAGATTAGGATGAGTAGAGTCAAAAGCATGGTAGAATAAGCAGGTGACTACTGAAAATGACATTAAAAATACAGAAGTAAATTTCCACTGGGATACTGACATTCTAAATGTTTTTGAATCACATATAGATAAACCTTTATATTTGTGTCTGTTTCAGTGTTTGCCCCACAGCTAATTACACCGGCCGATGCTAATCGAAGCCTAACAGTGATAGAAGAATTTAACGCCACTCTTGTATGCCCGATAGATGGGGCACCATCTCCGAAGTATCTGTGGTACAAAGGTGAGGCCTACCTCTTAGTTTGTTTCTTTTGGTTCTGTTTTTCATGAGAAAACTCGTAAACACTTGTTGGTTGCTGTACGGTCGACTTTAACTTGTTACCGTTGAACTATACTATATTCGTTATACTATATTCGTTACCTCTCGTTGATTGTCCCATCGATCTTTCGTTAGACAAACACGTTTGATACACTAAATGGACAGATAACGATAAATATAAAATATCCGCGTTTTTCCAGATGAAAATGAATAATTAGTTGTGCGAATTCACATGAATTCAAGTGTCAAATGAGCAGCAGTTGGAAATTATATATAATTCTGATTACGCACATTCATGCACATACGGAATATCTATTTGTACTGTCCCTTTGTTTGAGCACTATAGCTTCATCCACTTGCAGATGCTGCTCCCTGTTGGAGTTTCAAATTGTAGCATGATTTTGTGTATTTGGAAATATGCCGCGGTCCCGTGTGTAAAACTGATGCTGATTGTCAAATAACATCGCTCGGCAGATTTGAGGATGAATGATAACGTTTTAATCCACCGCACTGATATTTGAAGACGCCGCCGTACGTCCCAATGAATACACTAAGTATGCTAACTGCTGTAAAGTTTTTAAATGTATTTTTGTCAAGAGAAGCAATGAAGTTTATGGACATCTTTCATGTAAGTAAACTTAGTCATCATCTGATTGAACGGGGAATTTTTAGTGCGGATTTTCTCGTCGGTTGCCATATCATTGAAGTTAACTGCCAAAAGCCATAGCCAACATTTGCAACTTGCCATCAGTTTGAAAGATTTATAATTTTATTTACGAAATAGCATTATTCTACAGTGAATATTCTTATAACTGACGCTTAAAAACTCGTCTACGCAACGCTACAGTTAAAGGAGCCTGTTAAGCGGAAGAAACAGCTGAATTAATTGACAAAAGAAAAGTATCGTGATTGTTCAGAAAACTTTCGTCTGCTTATCTAATATGCGTTTTTCCTCGTTACTAGAGTAAAATATAATGACTTAATTTTGAAATGGTACACCGAAGAAAACATTCTCTGAAACTGCTCACGAACGGTATGTTGCAACCGAATCACTGTGCCGTCCGGTAAGGTTTTTCTGTTAACCACTAAACACATCTAAAACTGTCAAGGTTAGAAGCAGCTTTTGCAGCATTCTTTATCAGATATATGCAATTATGCGCAACTTCCAAGGCTATTGAAGTTTCTCGTTGCAAATGTTTGGCGCTCTGAGCACGTCGAGTAAAACGCCAGTACGTCAATAAGAATTATTGACCAGTTATCACGGGAAGACTAATATGGTGATTTCCTATAACCGCTCAATTAAAGCTGAAATTGCGCCAATTTCCAGGTTCGTCATTTTACGAAACTCAGTGTAGAGATGATTGTAGGAGCTAGTGGAAAAAGAAGGTCATTTCTGCTAAAGCTCGTGAAAGTTGCAACTATTTTATCAGTGTCCACAATAGACGAAATGTAGAATGAATGTAACATCTTGATGAGTTCGGACAAAAGTTATATAACATGCATCGTCCTACTGCAGCCCCGGAAGCATTCGTTCCAAGGCAGATAACGAATATACAATCAGATTGAAATATCCTCAAGTAAATTTGTGTTAGGATGTGCCCAAAACTGGTCATAATCAACCTCTGTTGTGTGTGGCCTAATTTTGCAGGAAGAAACAAGAAGATATTAACCGAAGCTTATGCTCAATGTAGCTGGTAACAACTGTAGATTGTAAAATTCCGGGGCATCCAAAGGAAACACGGCAATATGACTAAGTGGTTATGATGACAATGACTCCTTCTGAGGACTACTGTCTATCAGTGTCCTTCTTCAGGAGCCATTGACAAAACTCAGCTCGATTGTCCGACTCATTGTATAGACGATTTTGGTGCACTGGTTTGCTATATGATGCAAACTGGATTCCATTAAAAAAAAAATAGCTGGTAGAATAGAGATCGGTTAATGTCGTTAGCATTCTCGGCAACATCATCATCATTATAAACGTTTTCCAAGATAACAAAGGGTCAGAGCTTCACCGTGATACAATCATGGAGAAAAAATCAAACCTTAATCTGTGAACAGATGGAAGGGAAGGAACTTAGTTAGTGCTCTTAATTACTTCATCCATATTCAAATACTCAATGGCAAGGTATCTAAAGCCTGCAAACGAACATTCAAGCTACTAATGAGTGTGTGACATCATCACCAACACATCCTTCACAAGATCCCCGTTGCCGCGCTTGATTAAGTGCACTTATCTCGGAGATAGCTCGACAACAACAATGCCGAAGGGTTTACTTAGTCTCTGTTTTACTTAAAACTTCCAACCACCGACCGTGTGAGTAGTAGAGTTCCGGATAAGGGGACATTTCCAATTTACAGTGATCAACCTCTTAGTGAACAGTTTTATTTCTCAACGGCAAATCAGCATCTGCCCACTTCGCGTTTCAGGCCGGCCTGTCGCAGTACCGGCGAGGAGTGTTCGGTATATCAGACATGCTTAGTGCATGGTCTTTTCATCTGAATGTGTGTAAACTTGAAAGCTAAACAAAGGAATTCAGAGAGTTTTCGTTAACAGATACTCCCTTCCTAACTTCATGGTTGTCTATTCACCAGTGAAGGACTGTACGCAGATATTTTAGGATAATAACTTGAAGACTATTCAGGTCTTCTATCCAGAGTGGTCACGCTTCGGCTGTCTCGATCACTTTTTCCACGCAACGTTTAATATCCAAATAAATACCTCTTTGTCATTAGAGATATCTTTGGTTGGCAACTAAAGCTTTAGCCTTGTGGTCCGAGTCTTTAGTTTATTCGCTATACTTGCAACACGGTTGACGCAACTGCCGAGATACATAAGCCGCAGAAACACTTTGCACCTTAAGGTGTGTACAGTGTGCGTTCTGAAGCATTTGGCGTAGAGCAAAACGCAGTCTAACAATGTCTGCGCTGCTTGAATGCGGGGCTCAACATGTTCCGTTCTTACCATCTGACTTGATATCACGTATTCTGTGCTCATACTGGTGATTTGGTCCCCATGATATGCATAACGTCTTAGAGGACGAAGTTGTTGCGTGTTAAACCATAAAAAGTCGTTTCGCTACGATTACTTTCGTGCTGTTGACAACGTAAACTTGTACTAATGACATCGAACTGTGGAATAAGTGAATGTATAAACACTGAAAACAATACTGCAATGGTGAACAATGGATTAATACTCGTGTGTTATTAAACCGTAAGTGCGGAGATTCATTCACGTAACCACGTCAAAATATTTAAGCAGCCTTCTGGGCGCGCATATTGCATGTATTCTTACAGTATATAAGAATAGGAAGCATATAGTATTTTCGCCCCGAATTGGCGGTGAATATATGTCGGCTGATGATTTTGCACAAATCACGATGTACATATTTCCTATATCATGACAGCTATTAAGAGGTTATTTTTATTTCAAGCTGAGGACGTGTAAAACACCTCCATGCAAATTTAGCGACTAAAAAGCAAACACACTTGAAAATGCAGGAAGTTGCATACTCATTGTCAGCTTGGGTGCGACATCGGTTGTTTCCTGAGTGATCAGGATTATGACAAATCACTACGTTTGACGACCCCATGTGGACTACATAAGACCGACAATCAGAGATCTCCGAGTGGTTTACGGAAACAGAAGTAAGTCAGGTTTTTTCAATCACTCACACATTTGAGATTGTTTTAAGTAGGTGAGAACATGGGAACATTCGTGACGATTGAAATGTCAGTCAGGATATCTCTGGCACATGGAGGTAGCTTAAACTGAACTGTAAAAATAAGGTAACGTGTTTCAGCCAGTGTTTCGATCGGTGATTTTGGAGCGTTTTTCTAACGATGGATGAGATACTTTGTCATTCTGGTCGGTGATTGAATGTTATTTCCTAGACTAACATACAAACCAGATAGTTACGGTTACGTAGGAATTTAATCTTCATGATAACCAGTGATTACAGACATTCATCTTACGATACTGTGTTACGGATCCTACTTTGTACATGTACATGCTACGCTGACTAAAAAAACAATCCGTATCTAGGTCACATAAAGAATAGCTGGAGCATATTTGATTGACAAAAATAGGCAACGGTGTTATCCTGTTGACTTACATAAGAGAACTATGGGATGGTTTACATCCAGGGTAACTGAAGTGTGGCCAAACATTATATAATGAAGGAGGATATACTAATATTTTATTTCATGATTCAGAAACCGAATAATCATTCAACTTATGTTCTTCTGACAGATCACTTTTTGAGGAAACCTAATAGCTCTGTTGTATCCAGTACGAATACATTACAAAATAAAAAAAATAGGTGGTGACTTGATGTGTGCTTATTGCATTTTGCTGGACAAAAGAAAAGAATTTCTGACGCTCAAAGTCATAGAATTATCTGCTGCGTAAAAGACTGTCAATTGTGCGGTGAGCTCGAAATAACTACAGTCGGCATCACCATGTAGATCACTAATGAATACAAAAAACCTTTGACTTTACAGCTGTCCCAGAGAATTACGTTATCTTTCCCATTGTACATTGACAACGATGCTAAGTGGATTGATCTGCAAAAGAAAAGACATCATTTGCACAAATACATTATAAAATTGAGCATGCCAGTGACTCTGAATTTTTATAAAAATTCCAGCCTGTTTGAAGGAAAGGCTCCGACGGTACATCTAAAGTTTTCGCATTTGACGCTTACACCGTTTGTTAAATCTTGTTCAAGGACAGGTCTTACAGATTCACTCGTTACGATTATCATAGAAAGACACATCTATCAACCTAAAAAATCCTTATAAAAAGCTTGTTTTTCTCCACTTATGCAGTCGGTATTTCAATTCAGAGGAAAAAAATTAAATGGGAAAGAAAACAAGCCCTTTAGTCAGCTCAAAGTAAGACAAAACCACGTACGCATTTTCAGTTTATCGTTAGTACTCCAACTCAGACGGTTCAGAACACAGACAAATAATCCAGTAAATTAACTTCGTACTCATGTTAAGATGCTACTGGCGGTTTCATTCAATGACGTTAGTAATTGGCTTAGAATACACATATCATGAAGGTGGTACATAGCATTCTGTCGAGTAATACATCATCAAAAAGCAACTTATTATCACTGGTCAGCTATTAACACAAAATCTGTGTTCTATCTCTGTGATGTGCCCGGAAACTAAGACAATCAGCATTTCAATTATGTCGCCGGAAGAAAAAGTGAAATACATTTCTGAAACAAATTGCTTGAGCCAAGTTACTAAGGCGTCTATGAAGTATCTAATTAATCACCGGTTTCTGACGGGTCTTTTTCTGATTGATGTGTCTAAGATTAAGAGGAAACTACAATTTCTGCATAAGAACCGAACATTGTATAATTCCAAACCTCACATGAATCACAAAGCCGTAAATTGGCAAACGGGCTTGCCTGTATTTGTGTTCCTATGTTACAGGTCAATTTGGACATGATGACTATCAGTGTAATGTTTCTGTCAGTATGGTTTCATTTGTTTTGTTTGTGAATCGTACAGAAAATTGTTATGTAGCAGGTCACTCGTATCAAAAAATCTATGGGAGAGACACATGTTCGTCAGGCCAAATCAAAATATACAACGCTATTTGTAACGTGATGATTGATCTGGTGATTAGTGTTCACGGCTTCACTGGTATATAATGTGTTTTATATTAATACTGTAATGCCAACAGACACTCACTAGCATAGCTTTTCAATTGTTCAAAAATGTTGTCAGCCTGCTGTAATGAAACCAGTTGGACAATCACCCTTAGTTTTGTCAAGACAGTAAAAGATGGTCATTTAGCGAAAGTAATTAAATTTGTATTAGTCACCAATTTGCTAGATACATGAAAACTAACAACAACAACACTAACACCAACAAGGACGAAAAACCAGCAATATCACCATTTTGGTCCAGGTTGTACACCGCTCAAGGTTGTTAGCTGTTTCGCTTAGCAATAGGTTGGCTGAAGGTCGGTGATAGTTGGGGTATTGTTTAGCTTCTGTCAGCAAACAATTATCAACTGGTTACCACTGATATAAATTGCGCACAAGAAATCGTTGAGGTATACACAACTACTGGACGCATTAGTCACGTAGTACAATTTGATACCAACAGAGTTATCACATTAGAGGTATACTGCCTAGTAATTTCAAACAAACGAAAAAAGAATTAATTGCTGATTAAACTTTTTTCACTTGTATTATGATTATTTCAGTAACGTCAAATGAAGCCAAACCCATTTTTGTCACTATGTGTTTGCGAGCTTCAGGATAAACGGTAATCTTAGATAGAAAACGTTGGTTCTATTATGAAGCCTACTCAACATAGCTGAGGGGGAGCCTATAGGAGTTGCCGTCTGCGTTGACTTGACTTAAAACAATGGGGTAAATGGACTCACTCGACACAGACAAATGCTTGAGAGAACAACGAAAACGTAGCAAATTATTTTCCTGTGATCTAGCGTGCATTGCCAAAGAACTGTAATTCTGACGGGATAACCCACAATTTAGACCAAGAAGGGAGGTGTTACAGATTGAACGAAATGATGAACATGTAAATATAGACATCGAGCTTGCGACCAAACAGCATGAGGTGACTAAGACAGATAACAAAAAATGAAAATGCCGATATATTGAACATAGTTAGGACAGAAATGAACAGCACAACGGTAGGAGAATAAATTGTCAAAATCTACACCGATTTAGTTGGCCTAGAAATTTCCATAGAAAGTTTGTCGGCAAATTTTGGAAAATGGACTTAACAACATAGTAAATTGAACTAACGTCAGGTCTGCAAATCCGAAACCAAGCATAAATTTCATGTCCAGATAGCTCAACAACGTTAAAAGAGAGAACAAGTTGAGTTCGTTTTCTGTCTGAGCTAATTAGCAGTGCATTTTCTATAGGGTTAAACCCGCAAACCACGAAATCAGGAAACAAACGTGTCGGCTACACTGACTTCACAGTAACCATGCTTGAACAATCACATTTACACTTTTGCTTCTGTTCTTTATCAGCACTGTCAAAATAATTTGATGGTAACGATCAAACTGTGGAGTAGACACTAAGGATGTTCTTATCATGTAATTCTTAATTTCGTACAAGAGGCAAACTCAAACGTGGGCACACTTAGTTATAATGCCTTATTTTTAGAAGCACCCTGGTCGGAAAATTACTTCGAATGGAAAGCCTACAAACATAGATGAGCAGACGCTCTTTAACGTGAAAGCCAACACAGTATATTTGACATAGCTTATTTACATCTTAAAAAAACATGGTAGGTTCAAAAACAATTTAAGGTGTTATTGTTACTGGTGAATTAGGCCACCGTGTTCTTTGTGAAAGCCGAATAGGTTTATTCTTCATGGCGGCCGAGTTAGACCAGGACGGATGTTACAATTTGAACAACCCATACTTTGCTACAGAGTACCTTGTCAGTTCAGGTGGCCTCTAAAGCCTCAACAATGCTCAGCCTTCAGTAGGTTATTGTTTACGTGACAGACCATTTAGAAGGTTATCACACTTATTTGACGTCAGGTTTTGCACAGGTAATCCAGGACAGCGCCGCTGCCCGATTGTGCTTCGGCATATTTCAAATTATCTGGGTGTAGTTCCTAAATTAGACACTGTGGAGCAGGTCATCCACTGAACTTCACCAAAGCTTTCAGAGATGTCTCTGTCGTGATGTCATATCACACTGACCAATACTTAATCTCCGCTGATGAGCCAACAAACCAGTAAGAGTTATTACACCAATCCACTCATCACCAAGAATGAGCTAGTTTCCCTTTAAAAAATCCGATGGATGTCTCCCCTGACACCCAAGCACTATTTTTTGTACTTGTACATCTTTGAAAAGAATGTGGGAAAACTTGACTACTCTTGTAGTTTTTTTCTCAATAGACCAACGGTCATAATTAAAACCAAAATTACCCGACTCTGTCTTTAACTGTCTTTGCGTTTTTCAAATTTTCAGAGTTACCTCAAAATCGTTGGGTACCTATTGGCAATTCGAGTCAAAAACTCGAGTCAGCACCAACTAATTCTACCATAACAGCCTACAACAATGAACTCCGCATACAATCCACTCAACTGAACGATTCCGGATACTATCGCTGCATAGCGATCAACAGGCTGGGTCAACAGCATGCTCATATTCACGTAGATGTTATAGGTGAGTGGACGCGAATACGATCGTCAAACATGTTTCAACCTTTCGGTATAATCGGGTCCTCCTTAGTAATCGATTGTGCAGTTCAAAATGTTACTCACTAATTGTGAGTCCATGAGCAGTCGGCAAAACAAAAACTTTGAGTAGTAAAATGTTTATTCTACTGTCATTTTACATTTTTATTAGAGATTTTTACAAAGTTTTCTTCAGATTAAATGAACTGGAAATCAATTTGAACGGGTCGAGAAATAACACACCATCTATCAGATGCTTATAAACGAATGTCACTACTATGTGCAAACTACTGACAACGGCAAGTAAGTGGGCAAGAATATCAACATATCAACTAAGCTGATGCCTAGATTAGTCAACGGATTTGGAGGGCTTCAGGAGGGAGATCCTCTATGTGAAAACCCTGAACAGGTGTACATATCCAACCATCAGTTAGTCTTAAATTTTCCGATCCAAGGCTGGTCGCCGTTTACCAGATAAGATGGTGTGGCCAATTGTATCCACTACGTTCTTGACTTTCCTAACATTGCTAGCGTCGACGGAAAATCCTCCCTATGTATTTATACTGTTGTTTCAGGACGTAGTGAAATGAGGCATTCTTAGTTTTTATATGCACTGAACATCACCAACAATTACTCGCAGCTGTCGCATCCACATAGACATTCCTGTCGGCCCAATTCAAAAGCAAGCACTAGACTCGAGTTTTGCTCTCATTAGAGCTCATCAGTAGTGCATATCCTTGCCACTGCCGAGACTAAAACTCCGGCCACGCTTTTCATAAAGCAACCGAGTTTACCACTGCAGCATTCACCTCACATTAGGCACGACAGAATTATCATATGTGAACACTCAACCACTTTCGCTTGTGAGCAATGGTCTGGTTGTCCGACCGCCCCGAGAGGAGGCACAGTAACTGTCTCGGTAACTTCAATCGATAACCCCCGCGACTAGGACTCCTATGCAGGTTGAAATAGTCGAAATCCTTGACTTATTGTGCGCTAATTTGGTTACTGACAAATAGTAAATGATTCTGGTTTTCATATGGTTAGTGATTTCCATAAATTCAACTTGCAAGGAATTCCCAAACGAGGCGTAATAGATTGGAGTTAACGGAACAGTTACTGTGTCTCCTCTCGAATCGATCTGACAACCTGCCAATAATTCACAACCTAAGGTGATTGAGCGTTCACATGTGATAATTCGGTCTTGTCTAATGCGGGGTCAATGGCGCAGTGGTCAACAAGATTGCCTCATGAAAGCGTGGCCGGAGTTATATCCTCAGACGTGATAAGGATATAAACTACTGACGAGCTGTAATGGGAGCAAAATTCGAGTCTAGTGCTTGCTTTTGAAAGGGATCGACTGGAATGTCTATGGGAATGCGATAGCTGTGATCAATTATAGGTGACGTTCAATCTATATAAAAATGAGATGTGTTTACTTCTTGACGAAAAATTTCGTAATTAATTGTTATGACTTGGGATATGGAAGTTACGTTCAGGATACTTTCCTAACGTTTCTCTGGTGATCATTTTTTCTGTGTCCCTGTTGACATACCCCCAGTTGACAGCAATCACCAGTCTGACCCCTCTCTATGCAACCATGACTGTTAGTATTTAAGTGGAATAGTTGTACGGGTCTAGCTTGTCGTCAGTGATATATAACATATGTCTGCTTCAACCAGTCTGGCGACGTTTCTGTACTGTCAGTGAAATGTTGACCTAAAAAAAGTGACACATGACCTACAAGTTGTTCAAAAGCTATGGTTTCTCGAATTATCCTATGCATTGTTCTTGGGTGTAAGTTTGAAGAGTGGTTACATTCGCAGCATTAACTGGATTCTTGGCATTCCTAGAATGATGGTTCCAGACAAATGACCATAAACTTCCATCTAATGGTAGACACAATCTACCAAATTTTCACAGTTTGAGAGATCTAGATATCCATTACAACGACAGGTGATTCATCAGCTGGGACTCCGTAGTCTAAAAAAAGGCAGATGTTGACGTTGCTTTTACAAAAATATCTACCCAAAAAACTGAAAACCAATTCGACAGTTGAAATTAGGCATAACAATGCACAAAATAATTTTGTCAGTTTAGAAATTTAAGGTTTAGCATATCTCTGAGACGACTGTCACAAGCAACTTGCATTTGAGTCAGTACTTACAAACGGACGCATCCGCCATTTCTATCTTAGAATATATAACTGTAGTCCACTAGTTATCCACACTAGGTAGATGAAAGAAGAAAACTGCTAACTTTTCAGCATAGATTACATACAACTGACGACACTATTAAATCCTGATACCGTCCGAGATTTTTTTGAATGATTGAGCTTTCACACAATCCTGTTACCATCCACAATAATCTGTGATCTCCATCGTGTGTTAACTAAAAGGCACAAGTAAAATTCTTGAATGGGCAACTATAATCTTCACTATTTATCGTTTTTATAGTATAATGTTTGGTAGATATTAAGTGCCAAATGTGCCATGTTATGTTACAAAATCTTTGCAAACATTCTGAACATCAAATAGAAAGATTCAAAAATAGATATAGACGTACTAGCTGTAGGTGGAAGAAAGTGCGCTATCCAAACATTCTGTCTACATAAAATATGTGTATGCAATAAAGACAATCAGAAGTAGATGAACGACAATTAAAAACATTGCCTGCATGCAGCTTTTCTGCCACGAAGGAAAGTTTTATCCTGACATCTTGTTGAATCTTGTTTCAGATTTCCAGAGAATATATTATACCATATTCGAGTGATAGCATTTTGACTGTGTCGAATTTGAAATTTATGGCAAAGCATGACGTAAAATAATTTCGTCTATCTATAAGAAAGTAAAGAATTTCTTAAACACGAATAGGTCTTAGACGTACAAAATCGTTGAATGCATTATTTGATAGATACAGTAGTTTTTGGCTAAAAAGGATATGTGACCAAACAAGGATGTAATTAACGTTCGGCTGTTCAATCAACTTTTGACAAATGGTCAGGTTATGGACAGATAGGACCGATGTCGTTTTCACGTTGTCACTAGTGGGACACAGTTGAGAAATCGGCCAATTTCATGGCGCTTAACTAGCGTGGGTAAAGCAGAGTGAACAAGGGTAGACACAAAGTTTGCAGCTTACGAAAATCAGTTGTGGTGAAAACTTCAGTCGAAAACTGCACATTACTTGTTTTTGTTCAGGCTATTGCCGGCAAGGTCTAGAAAACATTCTCTTCTCTTCCAGGTAGACCACTAAAATTGTACACATTTGTTCATTGATCAATACTTGACAACTATCATGAATATACAAAGCAATGTTTTTATTATAATTAACGTTTTTATGGTGATCATACAAAGTAGACGCACACAATTAGGCAAGACCTTGTAACTTTCATTTCAGACATGCTTTATTTTCATAACGAATTAGCTCGTTTACTAATAATTCACGTTTGTAAGAAGGGGAGAAATTTTGGTAACCAAGCTTGGTCTTGGTTGTTCAGTGACAGAGCTAGACATAACTGGTTTGCCAGATATGAGCAAAGTGCACAGTCAAGCAAACACGAGTGCACTCATTTAAGAAAATACATGACAAATATAATTACATACCAGTGGTGGTTACGTGTTATCAGAGCAGGCTATCGGTAAGAAATTATTCTGAACTCAAATTGAAAGTGAATGTGCTTATCCTTAATAAAATCGAAAGACAAACTGTGTATGATGTTAGTCGGTGTGAAATTTCGTACATCTTTAAAGTACAAATGTGTACACAAACTAACTAAAATTTATAGGAGAAATGGAAAAAACAAGTGAATATTGTAATGTAAAATCTTTTAACATGATAACATTATTAAAGAACATATCTTCTGATGAACCAATCAAAACATTTTGTGATGATAGTGATGGGCGCAATGATCACTTGCAGTACACGTTTGAAGAACTTGCTTTATTGCCAAGTAGACGAGCTTTTGTTTTTAAAATACTAAACCTGTTTATCGTATTTCAATGTAACGTTCCTAGAACAATTGATGGAAAAAACGAATCGGAAAATTTTCCGTAAATAAAGGTAATGTGGGTCAATAAAAGAAAAAATTAAAGACATGTGTTCGACTGATTTCAGTTACACTTGAATATAAAACTAAAGAGAGAAGATAAACTCGTTTCATTATATTTACTTTCCAGTGAGTCAACATTAACTGGTCAGTGTTTACATCTTCACCGTCGTTGTGACAAGCAGATCAGGCAATACTGTACGGATTTAATTCACTAGATTTAATCTTGTCAATCCACTTCGAATAAAAACGGTCAAACCCTGCATTCGGATGAACAGCATTAAATTTCAAGCAAGAATTTAAAAATGTTGAAAAGGGATTGGTCGCGTCTTGGAATCAAGTCTATAGGTTATGTGACAGTCAAATAAGTGAAAACATTTTATGACTTAAAATCTTTAGTATGAAATCAAACCAGTGATTTTCTGTTGTTGCCCTCAGCTTTTATCGTGCACACTTTTAAATGAAGAACAATCTAAGATTTATTTAACAGTTGAATATGATTTCAAGAATTCGTCGCAAAAGGATTGCTTATTCAGAATTTGAGATCTACCTATACGCACTCTATATTTATCTATGTTGGTAGCATCAGATTTATGACCCAGATTCACAACTTTGCATAATTAACTGTAAAAATAGCTGTTACACACTATAAACGTTCACTAAAAATCCTTCATGTCTGTTATACTCGTGATGTGACAAATAACTGTACCAAAACTGATAGACTGTAATTAAGCTAACTATGGAAAGCGCACGAATAATGATTAGTAAGTGACTGTTTGCAATCGGATTCAGAATAAAAAAGCATTACGGCGGAGACAAAAGTGTAAATTCAGTGTTTGGTTGTTGATAAAAACTAAAGTAGCTTATACTGTACGGCCTTGTATATAACAGTTAAGCTCATGATAATTCTTAGCCACCGATGGCTAAGTAATATATTAAGACGACACGACATCGTACATGCAAAATACCCGCTTCACACTGTTGAATGACTGTCCACAGCAAGCATTCCCAACGCAATGCGTTACACGTTTCAGTTTCATCTCAATTGTGACAAGCCTGTTGTTGAAGCTGATTAAATCTTGGAATATAGGTGTGCTTCGTTTTATAAGCTGAGCTAGAGTTTAGTTGCAAAATCTTCGCCCACTGCACGATGACTTCCTACAACACTGATAAACGCTCAGGTGGCGGTGATCGTGACCAATACACAATAGACATTAGTCTAAACCAATGGTCAATGGCTAAACAACCAGTTGTAACCAGCTAATTAGCGGGCAGTTTTGGCAAAAATGCGAAAGAGTCTTGCAGTACGTTTAGGTGAGTTGCAAACAGGAGACAAAGCTGGGAGGATCATGAGATTTAGATATAATACACTGGAATGGATTTCAAATGTCCGGCAAGTACCAGAGAGATCAAGTATTTAAATGTAACGTGGTTCTACCGCAGTGGTGGCCTCATACTTTGCAACATAAAGAAGTCTTCACAGGGTAAACTGAGACAGAATTTACAACTGGGTAACACAAATAAAAAGGCAGTTACGTAACAATACGACTCCATCAGTTAATATAGAAGCCTCCTTAAACGACAGCAAGCGTCATGATGAAAAGACAATCACTGAACTACTTCCAAATCACCAACCATTTACAATGTACCACATACAGTAAAACTGAAATTATGCTAAACCTAAACATAGTGCTTCATTCTACTGCAGAACAGGCCACTCATCATGCAGCTGATATAACGAATAGAGATCTTGTGTCCACTACGTACATTGAGTGCAAAAATGGTGTACCTTCTTGATATTATCGGCTCGTTCCTCGTTTGGTGCTCATTGCATTCGTTCAAAGGTGACGGATGCAAGTATTCGAGATTTGCATTGATGAATCATTTTGACCAGACGTGGATTCATTGTTTACTCGTACCGGTAGATTGTATTCTAACCCTGTGTGATAACCCATGCTTTGGTCGTCGCCAATGTGTGAATCACCTCACACAATGTCTAGACAGGAGACTACGGGGAGAAGACGGAACAGATGAAACGTAGGCCATACACTGTTCCACAGTTCTACTCTATCGAGATCACCTGTGTCGCTGCGTCTAAAATAACCTAAACCTTGTCCCCTCCTGTTTTGGTCTCACAGCGCGTACACGATCAGTCGCCTACCTCCCGTCGCGTATGACTGTACGATTGAACGACAGTTTACGCCTGCGATGCGCAGTTCTGGCTACCATCAACGGTACTTTGGCTCGATCGAAACCCGTCGAGTTCATATGGTTACACGGCAGGTTTTCCACAGAAGGGCACAAGACCAACATGCATCAGAACGCGGACAAGCAAATAACTCGGTCGATCGTCAAAGATTTCCATGTTGCCCAATACGGAGAGGCTGCGAACAGGACGGTTGGAAAAAAGTATTCCCTTTTTGGATCCATTCTTAATCTGGATAAAATGAGTACTGCTGATGCTGGGATATATGTTTGTCAGGCAAATTCTGCCGGTGGCAACTTGACATTTCAGACAGAAATAAAGGTAAATTTTTCATTTTCGAAAATCTGATATGATTAACATGAAGGACTGTCATACGAGATGTGAGCTTTGTCCGATCATGTCTCAAAGGTTTCGACATTACATCAACTGTCTTAGTATATCAAACAGTACATAGAATAATTAATGTACCAGTCAAGTTGGGGCAAAAGTATAGGCCAATTTGGTCTGGAACAAATTATAACAGAAGGTAGAACTAGTGCTAAACTCCACAGGTGTCTGGTTGAAAGTATACCGAAACGTTTTTATGTGAATGATGTCCGAGTTAATAGGCACATATACAATGTGCTTCGCCAGTTACGAAGATAGTACTCAGCAAGTGTAATGATTTCTATGATTCCAACTTGATGATAAGGCCTAATCTTGAAGTTATCAGTTGGGAAAATGAATTTTTTTCTGAGATTAATGGAGCAACCTGAAAATTACACAAAGCAGATGCGTTTAAGCGTCTTGATGGGATACGTTAACTATTTTCGAGTTGAGATTAATAGAGTAGTGGTTAGCACAGCAACCTCAGGAACATTTTTGTTAAGGTAGATTTATCGGTTGTGACAAACATGTTTGATACTGTTGAGTTCTAACAAAAAAGAAACTCCAGTACAAAGCATTATTTTGAAGGGGGGCGGCGGAATCTCTGTGGAAACGTAAATGTTGTAATCAAATATGAGTGATGTTCAGTTCATATACAGTAAGTTCTCTTTTAGATAAACTTAATCAGATCAAGCCAAATAATCTGTTTGCATCAGTCATTCGGACTGGCTAGTCTTCAGCAGTTGAACGAGGTGTACATATATTTCAACAACTGCTAGAAAAAGCTTTTACGAAACCATTCGAATACATGAAAGTGATTGATTATTTCAAACTGGTAAGTAGTCATTCGTAAAACTTGATCTTTGAGATATGGTGGGCTTTTCTTTGTTGCTTGCGAGATGTTTCAATTAAAAAACCGCAATGTTGGTGATTAAATTTGCGATGAAAGGTTTTTATACTATTATCCCATGTAATCAAGAGCACTGATGTGGAAGTATAACATCATCCATACCTGGTTGCATATCTGTCATTTGTACACACGTTTCTATTGAATTGATCGGAACTAAGACCACCCTAGAGCTCACCTGGTGTTAAAGACAGTCAGAAACTAGACAATCAAGTGTTCTGATCAGTCACCCTAGCCTCACATTAGATAGAATTAAACCATCGCAGTTAAAAACTCAGCCACTACAGGCTGTGAGAAGAACAAGGGCAGCCGAATTATCTTCAGATGATGTATAGTAAGTGTTTTCATCACTTCACTGGATCACACTATTACCAGGAATTGCTACATTTTGAGCCTGTGAAGTTGTTATAATCCAAATGAAAAGTGAACGTTGTCTTGTATGCAAACATGACAGAAGTAAGTGCAGGAACAAAAACTCGCGCACAGGGTGTGAAACAACTTCTTGCTTCCTGCATGGTGGGTTATTATCAGAGGTTGCATAACTGCATCAAAAATTACCTACCGCTCGACTCAGAAGCACTTACTCCAGAACCCGGGTTCAGCTGAAATGGGCAGTGCCCTATCTAGTCAGCATATTTCAACCAATACATGAGGTAACTATTGTTGAGGCCCGCATCCGTCGACTCAACTTAACGATGGTGGTATTTTTAAGAGCTGTCACATATGACATATATTAGTACGTCATAGTAGTGAAGCTACTTTGAGAAAGTTAGAATATCTTGGACACGATTGCTAGTTTGCTGTTTTTGTCTCAAACTGCACGCCTAGTCTGGTGAAAAGTTTTGTGTTACCTGTTTGCTTTTTTCTATCAATATCTGAATCTCTCATGAGCACCATTCCGATGGAAAGTATGTTTTATGCATTTGTGCAAATTATACGGAAAAGGATGTACTGACTTGTACAGCTACCATTTTTTAATACACAGCCCCAAGAGCGATCTTTACTGCAATAGATTCCATCATGTCTGTAGCAGCTAAAAGTCAAGCGTGTCACTGTCATTATAAGAACTACCTTCATGACTGATAAAAAACAAAGCAGCTGAATGGTTATATGCTTAAAACTGGCACGGGTGAACGCAGAGTATATCCGGTTAAGTATCTTCATCATAAGGTGAAAAGGAATTCTAATGACAGTTGCAAAAATGACGGAAGTACGAAGTAACCGGTGAACAGTTTAACAGACCTGCCTGTCTGAAGTACGATCATTGCAGAGTTGACTGCTATGACATGCGGTATCCATAATCATTGTTTTGTTACAGAGGAGTCATGAATTTTCCTAAAAAAGCACTCAAGTTGCGTTCTCAATAGAGCTCGTGGCAAAGGTATGTACTACTGAGTAGCTCTAACAACAGCAACACTAGAGTATAATGCTTCTTTTCAATCCGGGCCGAGTGGAACGAACTAATTTATAATGTGTCATCTACACTTCGAACAATAAACAATACGTACGAGGAGAAATTTGCGTAGAAGTGAGTGAAATCGCTTGAGACGTTTGGAAGTTCCGAACTAATAAGTTGCATCGTATCTTAACTCTCTGACTGCTATGACCTACTGTCACCAGATTAAGTGGGACGACATTGCAGTAATTGGGACTAACATTGTTCAATACACCTTGATTTGCACTAAGTCAAAGACAACCCAACCAACGCTAGAAACGTTCTTGTGATTGCTCTGATAATGACTAACCAAAATCCAACCTTTTGTCGCATTTTGAATTCCGGTGGACCACCAGCATAGCACACAACTTCTTACATGGTTGAAGATATTCTTAGATACATTTCAATATTTCCAGTTCGACCTTTTGAATCCTTCTTATGTAACAAACAGCGCCAAATCCAAATCTTATATATATATAATTGTCTGGTAAACGCGAGTAAAGACTTCTTCAGGTTTTCGGATAAAATTACCGTCCTACAGGTTGCAAGTCCACCTTATCCTCCAGAGAAAATTGATGTAACTGGATGTCCGCCTTCCCTCAGCGCATCTCATCAGTGTGCATCCAACCCGATCACTTCAGACTGGATCTGGTTGACAATCACTCAATCCAAAACAGTGCACGAAACTCCCGCGATATATTTTGTTGTATTAGTCCACAAGTTGAGTATTGAGTCCGATACTGAACATCAAAGTAAGTCGCACTGTCACAGTACTCACGAAATGTCTTTTGAAGTTTTCCGCGTCTCAAAATGCATGAAAATTAGGTACGTTTGCGGATAATTGTACACCATGAGTGATCAACAGTTTGGCTTCAAGTGCTTTAATGATCACATTCACTATATCTTCAACATAACAAATGTCTTGTATACGCTGTTCGACTGAAGTGACATGACATACTTTGTTGCTTCATGGAACTGGCACATCACTTTCCACTGCCATCAGCAGCTAGGGTTTTTTGACCCAAATTGTTAATGCTCACCCCTATATGAATTCCACCAGGATGTACATACTCAGTTGTATAACCGCTTTGTTGATTGTCATTTTGTCCATCAGTCTGGACAGTTCCCCTAACTTAGTGTCTTTTGCTGCCCGTCGTAATTTTCGTAGCACTCGTTTGTCCCATTTTGTAGGCTAAAAAGTTGGCAAAATGTCATAATTCGTCGTCAGACCTTTCGAAAAAGAACCGTGAAAATAGAGGACACTGAAACAATTTGTTCACACAATTGTGGAAGCTTTACAGAAAGTCCGTTAGATTTCAGAACTGGTTCTTGAGTTACCTGCAGTGGTGAAAGCCATATATATATATATATATATATATATATATATACTTCCAGCATGCCTTTGATTGAAGCGACTGAGAGTCACTTGATCGTGAAATCCATCGTTACGAATCACCCACGTTATTTTGGAGAGATACACTTAGCAACGTTCCGGTTTTGCCAAAGTTCAAGCAACACAAGTTTTACATTTAAATAAGCCCATGTCCTTCTTGATATTCCGAAAGGATGACTTCACTGGAAACCTTATTCTGCGGACTGCGGGTGATACACTAGAGGTCCTTGGTAGGACAGTCAACATTGTTAAAACTCACACTTGCTTTGGGAATGTAAACAGACTGTTGCACAAATGTAGCCAATCATTTTTATGAGTACACAGATACCTTTGTTGCTGCCAGAAGGTCCACTGAATTCACCCCTCTAATTTGTTGGATACATCAATTGGATTTCAGTTTACGTTTCCCTAATTTTGTTTATTCACCATTCTGGGTGCTCAGTTGCTCCGAGTGAATCTCCAAGTTTTCTTTCCTACATTTCATTGACAAATATTTCCCACATAATCAGGTAAAGTCCCACTTTCTTCCACTTTATATGAATGCTGTCTCGTTAAAGTGGAGTTACAGTTAACTCAGTGGATTATATAACCTATAATTCATGGATGTATCCTTTACAAAGTCTGTGTGACTGTTGGGTTCTGTTGAACAGAAGTCAGATTTCCGTGAACGCGTAAATTTGTTATTGTTTGTTGACGATTACCAAGAGGCATTCTGCAGATTTGTGATAAACGACTTTCTCAATTTCTGTTAGTTTCCACATACGTCACAAGGATAACCTCAGAGATTGTATCAGCGGGTTCTGTTTGGCATCTCATCCGTCAGAGTGTAACTTTCACCTTTTACGTTTAACTGGATTCCGGGGAGTAAAGGCATGGTTTTAACTCTGACTCAAGTGGTGAATTGAAAGGGCTTATTCTGTTTACAATCAAAGAAAAATCAACATGGGTTAATTCGGTAAAGTAGTATGATTGAACGTGCAGACCGTTCAGTAATCTCACGAATATCACAGCGGAGGAAGTTTGACACGACAGAAGTAATGGAGGACAATCGGTCCATGGGGCTGAGGAAGCCTCTTATTTGTTTACATGTTTGTGAGAAGTGCGGATGATTAGTGGAGTATAGGCTGTAAGAGTCAAATAGCAGCTGTCTCGCAAGTGAGGATAAACGCAACTTACAACTACGTTTTCTGTCTACAAGGTATGATAGGAGAACTTGCGTTTAAATAAGCAAACCTACGTAATTAAACTTACGTTTTCTGTAGCTCATTGGCATTTAACCGTAAAGTGTCAGACACCAATGTACTGCTAACAGTAACGATGATGACGTCAAATCCATACGAGTGTAGTCAATGCAACTGCTGTGCATAAGCTTGTCTACTAACCGCATCATCAGTCCAAACTACCTAATGATAAACAAGTCCATATATATTGTGAACGTTCTATGTACAGTGTAAGTTTTGAGTCGAGCCAACGTGAATTGCGACAGTGAGAAAAATTCCTACGGACCATGCATTGGTAATCATCAGCTCAACTGGGAGAATTAGTAGTCCAGCAGATGAGGGGAATTATTGACAGTGGCATGCTACCTGGTTGGAGTGCATATTGAACAGTTTGCTTTTGAAGATCACACTGTAGCTAACTTAGAAAGATTCATTTACCTAGTTCACTTCATGGAACTGCTAAGCTTTAGGCGATCAACTGATATAAAAACCATGCCTTTTGTTCAAACAACCGTAACCTTCATGGTTTACATATTCTGCGATACATGTCTATTTAGCGAGTAGAGCACTTAACACAACCGTCACCAAACAGTACATTTTTGACACTTGGATAAATTGTGGTCTTTCATAAATGCGCCCAGGAGAATGGATATACTGCTTCTACAATCTTACTAACTAGTATGATCTACACTTAGGTCTGACTATAGGCTTTAAGTTCAGCAGCACTGTGTGACCCCAGTGACCTACTGAATTTGGGATCACGCAGATACTAGTATTGTATTAGTTATCTCGCTTCAAAAAAATATCACACACCCATCGGCTGACCTGAGTCGGCGTGTTAGTGCAACTGATCGATCTATTAACAGAAGTGTGCAAACCGTTCAATACCAATGGACCAGAAATCCCTCACCAGATACAGTCATCTGGTGTATTTATATTAGTGAATCAAGTGCCAGACTAACTATGTAAAGTAACGTAAAGCAATAATTGACCTTGTTACTATGTCATTATTAAAAATTGAACGACCGCGTTGAATACTCTGGTTTGAGTGCTCCAGGATACAGACTTCCCCTTAATATAGATCTGTAATGTGAGTCAGCTTCAACGCTATTGTAACTGAATCTTACCTACGTAATACACCGTAAACATTTTTCACAAACTTTTTTATACAATTCAATAGTCACTTAATATACTTGTGTATATTCTTTGTAGTATGTGAAACACTTCCAGCACCTGCTGCATGGGAGGTGTTTGCCAGTGTTCCCACCAATCATAATGTTCCTAATGAGACCTCCGCAGTACAAACCTTCAAACTGTCTGTGAGCAGACTGAGCTCAGCCAAGCGCGTATGCTTTGGTGTAGTGACCGTCAATTCTGTGGGTTGGAGCAGTGAGATCGCAGTGACAAAATCGGCTCTGATTATCAATCTCACCAAAAGTAAGTGATTTTAAATATCGATGCGATAAGCGGAGATACTGGATGGCTGTGGATTCATTTTACACCTATGAAGCATTACAGTAAGCTCTTTCTTGACAATTGAACTTTAATTGCCCTTGGAATACGGCTGCAAATCGGTTACTGTCTCATGATCATTTGATAAACTGCGTCGAATGATCGAATTACTTCTCCTCAGTTGTTCGGGGAAATGGACAAAAATAGGGGCAGGCTGAGTTACAGTTTTTGATTTCAGAGAAAATTTTTAGACAACATGGAATAAACTAATTTTATTCCAACATGCTTTAAATAGTTCAAGCCATGAAGTATGAAATTAGTACTATCGTTGTACTTGAAGGGTGGAACGTTTGATAGCATGGATAACGTGTAAACGGTATCGATGGCATTCTTCTTGGTATCGGTTGCAAAAATTATTCCGACAAACTATACCGAATCATATGGTTGGATCCATTAACCAATCAGACTTGGAAAACTCAGTGTTAGAGTTTAAAAATAGACTTTTGGGGAAAGATTCGTAGAAAGCAGTTTAGTGCGGTAGGTAAGTTCAGTCAGCTTTTTCAACCGCACAAGTTTACTTCAAAGTCCTATTAACGTGATTTCGGGTATGGTCACGTGATGAGTAGCTAGCAGTTCAAAGCATTCTAGATTAAATGTTGCTTCATGTGGCTTACATTTGCCTAATTTAGGGTTTTCTGTTTTATGGCAATCTATAAACGGTTTTTCTATCGTATAACCACCACGTTTTAGTTTGTGGTTTTAGGTCATACAAAATTTACAATTCTCCTTCAACAGAGTATGTGAAACAAAATTACACATAATGCATGCGAAATGATTAACTGAAGTATTTTCTTCCAATCACGGCAAATCCGTGAGTCAGCATAAAGTGCTCAATGGTTGATTGAACGTTTGAACAGTTCAGACAGCCAAGTGGGCGATAGAATCTTTGGTTTTTGAAAACTGCTGTTTAAGAATGTTTGGAAGTAATTCTAACACATGCCATAGTGTTGCAATAGTCATTGATTGGAGACAGGTGTATCCTGAAAAGCATACGGAATAAGAAAAGGTATTCCGAAAAACGTTCCGTCCTTACGAGTGGAGAAGGGAATGAGAAGAATCGAATACCCTGTATTTGGATTGAACACAGTGACTTTGACTCAGTAAAAATATGTGAATATTTTCTCTTCCCAACAGTTCAATCCAATTCATATTGTCAACTGTGAAGTTTTTATGACTGTATTTTATTTTAATTTTAAAGCAGACATAGCCAACGCAACTGACGCTTTGTGTAACTTCTCTGTGAACTTCTAGCATAAAAATCCATTACTTGTATGCAATTTTGATACTACTCACAAGTTACCATTGACTTGTCGAACAATTAGGATGTTATTATACTTCAAAAACATCTTTTAATCAGTGTACCAACAGTTCTTTACTGGTCAGCGTGTGACTACTAAAGCACCCTTAAAATAAGACGACTATTGGGAGCGTGAGGAACGGGTAAGTACCAAGCATCAGTCGTCCTCAGAAACATCAGTTTTGTGGGCAAATTATGACGGTTGATTTCTAGTTTAGTATACGGACAAAATACCGTATCTCCTTTGGAAACGACCGGATAGTTGTTGATAAAGATTTACATATGAAGATTCTACCATGCTGAGTACGAAACTAGTTGAGTTAATCTAACTGATAATAAAACTATGATATACACCGTGGGTAGGCTATAAAGCGAGTGAACCTGAGAGGTAAATGTTTTGATTGAAATTCGTCTCAGGGGAATATTGGTCTGGATACAGATGACGAAAATGAATGTGATTGATGCTCAAGTATGCAAAAACATTCGATTTAGCAGACAAATAACTTTGAACTGAACACACAAACTTGATCGTAGTCTTCACATTCAGCTAACCTGTTCAGGCGGCCCACTTCGACAAAAAACGGATTTGAATTTTGTTCTTATGAGGACTAATTAACAATGTGTATTCCCGTTCGAAGTGGTACTTGTATGCCGGTCATCGTATTTTTGAGATTGACTTGTCAGCTTCAGGGTCAGTAAACTCACAACGACTATATGATCATGTTTGAACGCTCTACTGCAACCTTGTGTAAGTAGTATTCCGTTTTTTCAACGATTTCGAAGGAAGAATAAACAGAATCATTCTGTTTGTTCCAATCTACGATCACGTGATCAAGCCATCTCAGCTAAGTTGGAGCTACTCTCTTCTTTGAACATGTTAGTCTCAATGGCACGAGCGTCGGGGTGGGAACTCTGATTTGGACAAGAATGTACAACAATGATGAGGTCACTTCTAATGATTGTTTCCAAAGTAGGCTAACCAAAAGACATACCGGAATCTTTATGCTGTTAAAATGTATGAATGATGTTTACTTTGAAATATTTAAATCCTGGAACTGTTATTCAAGTTTTAATTTCCTTTACTCGTTCTTCTTCTGAACCATGATTCTGCTTAGTTCCACAAGTTCCACCGAATATTACTGTGAGCATATCTGCTATCAACTCTTCTGCCGTCCAGCTTTTGTGGAAACCTCATTCGAGCGAATATGAACTGTGGGGCATATCCCATTACCAGGTCAGTTATACAGTATGGATACTGAGCATTCCTTTTCATGTATTTTTCCAGAGAAGCCGTTGTGAATGGTTAGCAATACGGGACAATGCATCACAATGCTTGACGGACACGTGCTTATCATCTACCTAGTTCCATTGTGGTATGCTTCTTTAAAACTGACACGGAAGTTTCGACAGTAAAACGTTAGAAATCTCATAGATGTTCATCTCCCCACCAAAAGAGTCAAAAAACTTGTTCTTATGTAGAATCCAAGATAACGAACTGGAGCAAATAAACGCAGTATGTATAAGGAAAGGGAACCCTCTTGTTCACAATATAGGTAGTAGGCTGAAAAGCAGAATGCCTTAAAATTTTGCGTTGAGTCAGAAACACAAGAAATATAAACAGAGCAAAGATGTCGTTAATCGCCGTACGGACTCCATTCCATTAGTGGCAAAATGTCACTGTTGGTGACTGCCGCTTAACCGATTCCGTCAATAAATGAAGGCTTCCAAAGTTGAAACCTATATTTTCTTTAAATGTAAAGAATGGCAGATGCAAGTATTTACTGTAGACTCGTCAGTACCAGATTTACAATAACATTGATCCGTTTTTCATATCAAACAACGAAGGTTGTGCTCGACAGTCATTTGATTGGTTAGGAAAAGTCATTAAGTCCATGGAAGATCAAGTTCATTAACATAAAAGACCGGCTTTAGTCGTTTGATTTTGATCATCTCAGCAAACCGGAAGTATATTGGATTTTATTGACGTAACGTGATTTTGATTGCACAACCTCAGTCGATAACTTGAACAGTGGTTAGGGCGGGTCTAGTGACGGCGGAGTCTGGTTGTTTACTTATGTCTCAACATTGCAGTTAGACGGACTTCTGTGCCTATCTGAGCAAATGTTCCTCCATAATTGAGACCAAGCATCTCTCAATTCACCCTATCAAAATTTCATAACCGTTACATGTAAACTAACAGACAAAGTATGAGGTAGAACCAACAAACTTCGACTGAAGGCATGAGCATCTTTTGGGGTAGAGTTAATGCAAAGAATTCGGCTGCTCACCATATTCATTTACTCGAATTTATCTGTCTTCCAGTTGTTTGGTGCACACTGTAATCATCATTAAAAGACCATCTTATGTAAACTTTCTTTAGCTGTGTCAGTTATATCTTACTCCGGGATTATCGGGTACTTGTGGTGAAACAGGACTCACTTTGTCCTACGAGAACATAAACCTAATGTATATTTGTTGCTGTGAACTATATAGACGAAATCGCATTCCTGATCCAAGTAAAATGCGATAACGGACAGTTTCACATACATTGGCGGAACTTTGAAAACCTGATGATCGCAGACCATTGCTAGTTACATTTGCTGCAGTTTTATTCATGCTCAGGTCATTCTTAATTGATAAACCTTTTGTATGCTCCTTTGGTATGTTAAAAGCCAGTCCTCTCTAATTTTGCATGTTCTTACCAGAAAAGTAGTCGTAAGCGGAGACAGAGTGGAGCTAGTTGATGTCTTTGTATTAATCCAAAGAAGTTGATCAACTCCCCACTATGTCCTAAAATTTCGTTACTCCCGTACTTTGTCGTAAATACTTCAGTCCGTTCCCCAGTGTGACTATTCAAGTTTGATTGAGGATGCTAAATTTTTTGCAAGCCTACTAATGCCTGATAGCAGTTAGTATTGTATTCTTCAGTTCAGTTCAGTAAGAGGTATGGAGTTGAGCTGCAAATGGAAACAACTAAACTGACCACTGGGTATATATTTTGTTCGCTCGTTTGCTTATCTCGATCGCAGAGTTTTAGGTGCTTATTGTGAATACCGTCGAACAGGGAGCTGTTTTCTGTACTCAGTTGATGACAAGCCAACTGGCCGATACCCATCAGAATAGGAGCTACCAATGAAACATGAATGTATGTCCCACACACCCACAGATCCAACCAACACAGCTTTACATTAAAAACCGCGTCACGCTGCGAAGCGAACTAACTTGCATGTGCTGACCAAGTCTAGCCCAAATTGTGATGCACCGCGTCCTTTTGAACCATTTGTCTCGAACAGTCAGAATACACAAGTTACAATATGAATACATTTTCCAAACTCTCGTTAGCTCTAAAGATATAACTAACGCGAAAACAGAGAAACGACAAAATTGAAGTAAATGATTAATAGAACGAATCGAGCTGAGTCATGAGTGATACGAATTAACACAAACCTGTTTCAGTGAGTGGAAATCAAGCGTTCGATTATGCACTCAACAATACATGTCAGGGGCAGAAGTACCCAGCTAATTTTTATTGTACAATAATGAACTTGGCCTAAAACAGTGGAAGAAAGAGGAAGTAAACAAAATAGCTGATTGAAAGTTATTACTTGCCACAATCCACTGTGTCCTTTTTCAGGACTGTTTGGGGGAAAAGAATGACAGCCCTCTAACTGAAATAACATTTGCCTTCAAGGCGTATGATTCGCGTTATAAAGACGAAGGTGAGACAACTCTATGCATGGATCTGTTATTTCAAGTCTGATTGGTCTTATGTTTTATATCTGGTGAGGCAAATTACAACAAATCAACTACCATCCATTTGGCTCGATGTTAAGAACGATGGTGAACGACGATGTAACATTTTTAGCAGAGACGATTTGATATTATTTGGTTGACCAAGTACCGCGTAGCTTACACAGGTGTCCAATGGGCTAATGTACTGAAGAGCATTTTGGGTCTTTCAGAAGGGGATTGATTAGAATATTAATCCCATTGTGATAAATATCTGATTTTCATATAGATTGAACATCACCCACAATTGATCGCAGCTGTCGCATCCCCATAGACATTCCATTCGGCCACCTTCGAAAAACAGAAGCACTAGACTCGAGTTTCGCTCTCATTAGAGCTCGTCAGTAGTGCATATCATCGCCACTGCCGGGACCTGAACCCCGGACACGCTGTTCATGAGGCAACCGTGTTTACCACTGTGCCACTGACCTCACGTTAGGCACGACCTGATTATCATATGTGAACACTCAACCACTTTCGCTTGTGAATAATAATCAGGTTGCCCGATCGCCTCGAGAGGAGACACAGTTACTGTCTGTTAACTCCAATCGATGACCCCTCGACTAGGACTTCTCTCCAAGTTGAAATCACAGAAATCATTGACTTGTTGAGCGCTATTTGATTACTGATGGGTAGTAGGGGATTTTGCTTTTCATATAGATTGAACATCACCCACAATTGATCGCAGCTGTCGCATTCCCATAGATTTTCCAGTCGGCCCCTTTCGAAAAAAGCGATGATATGCACTACTGACGAGCTCTATTGAGAGCAAAACTCGAGTCTAGTGCTTCTTTTCGAAAGGAGCCGAATTGATATTCTATGGGAATGCGACAACAGCGATCAATTGTGGGTGATGTTCAATCTATATGAAAATCAAAATCCCCTAATACTCATCAATAACTCTGATCATTTGTGTGATCCTTTATTTATATCAATCTGTTTATCGACGTAGCTAGAATTTCTTCTTTCGGTCATCGACAGAAACTGAGAAAGTTTTGTCCGAAGCTAAGGATAGACATTATATTATCCTGGGAATTTTATTCATTTCGCTGTTATGCTGCGTGAGTCAAGGACACATGGTAAACCGAAAAGCTAGTGTGGCGTGTGCTTGATGAATTTACTGTTGATACTTAATCATATCTTTCAGGACATCTAGCCGTCTCCTATTGTCCACTTTCAGTGTTTTCATGCTGCATGCTCAGATAGGCTACTGCTGGGGGACATCTCAAGGTTGCCCACTGAATTGGTCTTCGCTACAGCGTATGGCAAGTATAAGTTGAGTAGTCATCTTTGGATAGGTTATGAAATACATTTATAAAACACCAAAGCTAGCTATACTAAAGGGGCAGCCAAAGTGGTGGTGATGATTTTCAACTGAATAATGACTGCATAAACATACTTTCTCCGTGATTACATTTGACGAGGTAAAAGTTCACCAATCATGGTACAATAGGTTACATTCAACCTACGACAAAGGGACTACAGTACGATTTCAGTAGTATCAAATTCTAAAAAATATAGATTGTTAAAAGTACGTTTACCGTTCTGTATTTCTTTACAACGTAGAAAGTAGTTTACAAGTAGTTTGAGATGTGGTGCACATGAAGTAATATGATTGTTTCTTTTACATTCATATAAAACTTCATGGCAGCCAACTCTGAAAAAGTGACGCAAGTATAATAACTGGTTCTTGTTATACCTTCGTTACAATGGTTAACTATACAATGGACACTGTAATGGGTACTGTACTACCACCTAACTTGTGGTCACTTTCTTGTGAGGCAACCGTTTAGACTATTATTCCACTGACTGTATGCTAAGTACTACTGAATGATCAGTTAAAGGTCTGAGCACAATTGATTGCGAGTATCTATCAGGTTGCGCAATCGCCTGGAGATGTAAACAATACCCCATAATTGCCTATTCAAACACGATTAGTTCTGTGTGTTATTTTTATTGCAGCCAATGACTCATTCCCATTTTACACTTATGTTTATTAATGCCTGCCTACTGATCACAGTCCATGTTCTGTCTCACCGATGAAATCGGTCAAACTGTCTCTGCAGCGTACAACTTACGTGATCCTACTTGCATGTTTGAAAGTCATTCGAGGATGCAACTGGTTTAAACATTAACTTTGTTGTCCTCAGCGGGTGATCCAAAAACAGATAAGGTCACTGATAGCGTTTAGCATTCTAAGGAATGCATTGGGTTCCACTACTGATTTAATGCAGCTACACTATCCAGGTAGATAATAGTTTGTGGCCTGTATCAATTTGAAATATTCGGTCCGTTTTCTAGAACCGTCGTTCTGTTAAGACTCATAGTTCAGTTCAGTGAAACGCGCAGGGAGATGAATAGACTTTCTCAAAACTTAAGTTTCGCTCACACTCGTATTTTACTTTAGGGGTCTTGAAAACCAGCGCAACGACAGAGGTTCGCAGTGAAACGTAATGATATGTGTTGTATCGTACGGTAACCATTATCAGGTTATAATGACTAACTGACCTGTTGTACATTTTATGAGCAGTTCTCACTCCAAACTGTATTTGTGTAAATGATAAGCGAACAACGCTAACCTACACAGACAATTATTAGTTGGGTATGCGGATCGTTGAACAATGTTATTAAACTTCCTTAACCTGTCTGTATATAAAATGTCTGTATATCGCTACAGATACGCACACGCTAATATAAATCAAGTGAACCACTCTATTTTTAAAAGTTTTTTCAATAACGTCCTTAATAATTGTTTGTTGTTATAGTCTGATACTCATGGTTCATCAACATACGGCTCGTGGTCTCTGATTCTACCCTCTGTCTGACTCTCCTAATTATATTATTTTTCTTTGAACAAATCTGGTACTCGACAACATTTATAATAATAATAGAACAGTTATATGGCAGGTGAATGAACCACAGTGCACTGAAATCGAGTCACTGACATGTCGTATCAAGACTCGTGAGAATGATCCCGTGATGGTTCGAGGTGAAACAAGAGCCCATGAGAATGACGCCCTTACCATAGTTCAAAGGTGAAATTTTGTATATAAAATGCTTAAAACCCAAAAAATCTGATGGGTTTCATGATTTGTGTTAAAGCCAAATATTCCAAAATGCGGAGTAACTTGTTGTGATTAAATCTAGGCAAACAGACGTTGATCGACAAATAGGGGCTTTATGTCAGCACTTTGCTCACTTAAAATGTAATCTATGAGATGTTGATTATTTTTATACCCACGAATTCCAGGAAATATTTATCTGCTTTGTGTTTCTCAAAGGGATCCTATCAGTTTAGCATTTTGTTAACTACTGTGATTTAACGGAGATATATATGTAGAAACCCCCCTCTCCAACACTATGATGAGCCTTGCTTCTATATTTGCTGAACAGGTTAAATACGGGAAACTCGATTATAACGAGAGTTTATGGACAACGGCGGAGGTAGCAATTCAGAGCTCGGCTATTACTCATACGTTCACAAACCTGGATCCGACCACGTCATATCACATAAGAGTAAGTCAAGATGATTTCCAGTATGCTGAATGAATGAAAAGTGTAACAGAGCCATATCTAGTTTCATACGTCAAGCTCGTACGCAGTTTACTACCGAGTCACATGTTTATCTTGAATCCAAATCAGGCAAACGTTCGTTTCGTACATTTCCTGGTTCTTAACAACTGACATGTTTTTCCTTAATCACTTACTAAACAGAAGATTCACAACTTCAAATGTCTTATGGATAATAATCGAATGTAAGTGACCTGAATTCATTCAACTATAATTGCTGTCAACCTGACTAATTAACTTCTTATCGATAATGTTCTGTCATCAATTTTAATTTTGCGATTCCACATAAAATCACGTAATAATTGATAACCTTCAGAAAGTCGTTCTGATTCGGTTACGAACTATTCAAACCAAATATCTGCTTCAATTTTATGAACCCATTGTGACAATAACCAGTATGTGTGGATATGCTTACCATCTAGACAGTTTGCATAGAATTAAGTGACTATACTAGGATAAAAACTTGTTTTTAATGAAACTTTCCAAACTTGTGAACAAACTTCTCTCTTGTGAACTAAACACCGACCACGCGCTAAATGCTTGTTTGTTCCGCATGATTTAAACCTGATAACAAATTTGAAGCAAATGTCGAAGATGATGGGATTTTATCGTGTCGTTCATTTATTCCGGCAATAAAGTTGCAAGACGAATTGAGTATAGAAATAAACAAATCAAACTGAGACAGCCAAATTATTCAAGAACATGTGCCATTGAATGAGCTGTATTTTTCAAGTTGATTCCAGTTGCCTGGTTTATGGTTTGTTAGTCGAATAATAGCTTCATAATTACAAAATAATTTGTAGCTTGTTTTATGGGCAACATTTCGTTCTTGTCGAGAAACCTTCTTTAAAGAAAACTATTTTGTCAGGAAGGACACTTTACCCAAAAAACATCAACTTTTTAAAATTTGTTCTGGGCTCAGGAATCATTATTCGTTGGCAGTCATATTCTATCTAGTGTTTTGTTTATACTCGCTGCTGTCTGATTTTTAATTTTATGGCTTAAGAAGTTTTGGAAACGATGTAATTTTACAGTTTCCTTTCTACATTTTGTTATTTTAGGTGTTGCAGTAGACTAAACAGTCTTCTTTGTATTATGTTGAAAATATGTATTCAGATGTTAACCATACTGCCCTGCATTAAGGAAACGAAATCAATCGGGCACATGTACGTGGACGTTGATTCAAAATGTCTATCATTTATAAACTGTCCGAACAAATTTTCGCAGAACGTCTCGGTGTTATTCCATTTTTTTGAGTGGGCGCTCTCTAATATAGAAAAAACTAATTTCCAACACTGAGAGACTTTTCTACAAAGATTTAGAAAAGTCAAGTGCTGTTTTCACTAGACAGTGTGCAATGCCACCTTTTAGAAACAATCTCAACTGTGTTGGAATACGGTAGGAGAATGTTCCTGCAAAGTTCGAGTAATTCCGGGCTTGCTGACGATAGATATTTGGTGAATTCTAGTTATACATTGTAAGCTGGAAAGAGGTTTGTCAGTGAGCTGAATTGAACGAATTGGTTACCGTTAACGCGCAGCTAGTTGAAAAGAACATTACTTTGTGAAGTCAGGAAACAGCCATACTGAATGGTGCTCTCAGATTTTTACACTGCTGTGTAGTTTGTGTGGTTTCTCCCCAGAAGCTAGTAACCTAGCAGACAAATCAAGAGCCAAGTGTTACAGGTAATTTATTCAAAGTTTTTGTATGAAAATCAGGAATGGAATATAAACAGACAATTAAATGAGCTACAAACTGGGTCTCGAAAATTTCATGGCTAACTCCGGCGTCATTATCTTGAACTGATTGGAAATATTGGCAGTCTACCTAACGTTGTAATGCTCTGGGCAGTCCGCTGTTGACATACAAGTTAAGCGGGAATTGCCTCTTCTGTAGGGATTTTTGTAGATGAGCGTTTCAAAACTGTAACTACCTGATTCCAAACAGAACTCATTATCTCCCAGAATGGTGCATAGCCATAAAAATGTGTTTATTGCTTAGTCCAAATTGACTTCGAAACGCAGTTTAGACCATATTGTCCATCAACGCGGTGAGATACATTGGTCCATAGCAACTCGATAATGTCGAAATCATCATGCTTCACGGTTAAACAGTTGTTTCTAGGGCTTGCAAGCATGATTAAGCTAGCCGATTTACTTCACAAACATGCGATATCTTTTACATATTGCCCACCAAGAATAAATGATCTAATCTACGTAAGTCGTGAGTCACTTTCCTAACCGGCCATGGAGGTATCAACTAATAAAAAGTCTATCAGGGGTTTTGCTGCCATTATATCCATCTTGGTAAACCCAACAGATGTCTGATATTTACCTCAAATAAACAACAGTATAACGATTTTCGTCGATCTATCAACATTTATATGCTCACATTCTGCATTGTTCTCTGCCCAGAAAGTAACCGAGTTGTTTGTTTGAATGGAGTAACACGGCCCCTTTCGACTGGAAAGTCTATGAGAATGCGACAGCTGCGTTCAGGTGTAGGTGATGTTCAATCTATATGAAAAACGCAATCCATTGCAACTCATCAGTAATATCGTTATTTTTTAGTGGGTACTCAAACTATCAAGGTTAAGAGTTCCACTACATACCCTAACCTTATCACTCTGAGCATATCAATTACCTCAATCTATTTATCAATATCAATTACCATTCTGCTTTTATTATGTCTATCTTCCTGTCATCGATTACGTTATGCTTGATCCAAATAGAAGAAAGTTGCGGATGTTTCCCAAACTTCTGATCAACTTATCTAAACTCATTTCAGTTTGCTCTGTGCAATTCCATCGGGTGTGGTCCATATGGAAAAGAAATGATCATTCGAACCCCACCAGACAAACCATTGTACGCACCTACTAGATTGCGAGTAGAAAAAATCACGGCCACTTCTGTCACAGTCTCGTTTGCTGCAATTGAAGGTGACGGTTTCAAAGTGAATGAGTTACCACGGGGATATCAGGTAAGACAATGTCTAACAAAAAACCACACATGCTTTAATCTCAACCAATTTATGATATAGTATACTTGGAATGATCAACAAGAAATGCTTACCTGTTTGAGCAACGGTAATTACCTAATCTGAGATCATTAAATGTTATTTCTAGCACAAAGATTTCTTTTTTGTACAGTAGTTTCTACAAAAGTGTTTTTCCACATAAGCAACGTATATTTTGCGAAAAGTGAAGGTTACGTGTTTAGCTTTCTTTAGGTTTGGATGCATTTTTGAAACAGTTTTTTCGTATTCCTTTGCTTATATTGGAAGCAACTGCAACCTGACGATAGCCTGCGTTTATTCATTCAGTATTTTTTAACGGTGTAAGCCTAACTTGTTTTCTTTATTTCTACGAAATTTCTGTAAATCATCAGCGCATTTTAATCCGTACCAGTCAGAAGTTAAAGTCAAACAAACATGGCGTCATTAAAAATGTCAATCATTCTGTCTCTTTTCGTTTGGTCACGTTAACATGCTGTGTAGCAGAAACCTTATGTTAGATTGACCGAGAATATTGCTCTAGAAGACGTAACAAGTCTCGATGGGACCATAATTTGCAGACTGGGTGTACGCAGTTTTGTGCACAAGATTTCATTTCTTGCCAAACGTCGAAATGGATATTCCACTTTGCTAAAGTAGTAGTCAGCTAATTTGTATTATCGACACATTTCCCTTTTTTTTAAATAAATGGAAATCAAAGGCCTCATTATGTTTACACCATGTTTATGGGTAACCTTGCATCTTCAAGTTGGAATGTTCGAAACATAACCCGCTGTTTTTACTTTTGGCTATCATTAGTTGGAGTTTCAATCCTATACTCGTTTCACAGACGTTAGTTGTGCTATTTAGGTACCCTCGCATTTTTCCTGGTTGGCTGTGTTGTACTAATGGTGTTTTATGAAGCAACCTGTAAAGGATGCTTGAAACACTAGAGTCCCTATTAGTAACTTCATTACTGCAGGAGAACGACAAATGTTGCAATTTTTTAAACATTTCGTCTACTCTCAACAATTGCAAACGTAAAACATATC
>JTDE01000656.1:114327-134977 GCA_014338405.1 Paragonimus skrjabini miyazakii
ATAAGGATGAAGAAGCACTTACATTATCAACGAACTTTTTACTAGAGTTGGCTGTATTAAAAGTTTGTCGTTCTGTTGTGACATTTTGTCACAGAAGCTTTGGACTTACAATAAATTCGGAAACAGAATGATATTTATGGCAGCCAATGCCTTGCACCTCAACACAACCCGATATATATATATAATTCATCTGCAAAATGTTTGATTATCCGCACGTCAACGTACAGAATGTCAAATATCCCATGACTTGCTAGATGTTCGCATGACACGTCTTTGTCTGTTTGATTACTAATTGCTGAATTCGTTTCATCAAAAGTACGGAAGCAGACATACTTCAGGATAATATTAATTAAATGACTGAAGTTATTTCTGTCTTTTTTTGTCTGCAAGAATCATTGGCGTTAGATGACTTGAACGCTTCCTCCGAAAAAATTTGTCCAAAGTGAACAGTTGCACCTATGGGCAGAGTTAGAATTTACGAGCAATTCCGAATCAAGTTTTCTAAATTTATCGGGTATTAGCTCATATAGTGTCGGCATCGATACCCGAAGTCACGGTAACCTTGCAAGTCGCCGATGTAAGAGATGAAAGGTCGGTTTCTCAACACAAGTTTAATGAGTTGATTACTTACATGTTACACATCATCAAGCAGGACTTGAAGGAGAAACGTGCATGTATTTTCAGCAAAACCCCGAGGTATCGAAACGCAAGTTATCTTGACGAATACTGATAGGTCAACGCTTGGTCTAGACAGGTTTAATGCATCTGAGTTGTTTTTGTTAACCGCACACTGTAATTGTGTTTTTTGTGAGAAATGCCGACAGTTAATATGTTGACACTTCTGCGTCCTGGATTAAATGGACTAAACTGAAGACAAAACGTGCTTATCGTCGAGATTCCGTATGTTTACCAAGTGACGTCGATAATTTCATTTCATTAAAGGCTGGTCAGGGCTTGTGGACGTTCAGATGAGTAGCTCATGTTATGGGCGGTTGACTTACACATTATGAGCAAAGATTTCAACCAGGTCGGAACATTTATCTACCTCACCTTTAAGGTAGACTTAATCGATGGTCGTCATTCTGAAAACTTTGAATGAAACGGTAAAATAACACAGTTACAATTCAACGGAAGATGGTGAAACAAGACGATTCTTTTAAAATGAAGTATAGTTTGAGCAATCTGCCAATTTATCAGAGCGGAAAAAAGACATATTACGATATGTTAGCATTTTATTTACTCTCATCAGTTACAATTGTAGAACGTGCTAGCTATATACATCATACATATAAGAACAAACAGGTACTAGACACGCCCATGGCAACCGAATAGGTTGTCTCAACTACATTTTGCACACAATGTTGGCTGGGAAGTTCGGATAAGCATCGCTTCCGCCAATGTTCAGAGGATATTAGTGGATTACATGCTTGTTGATCTGTGTGTTTAAGGGTTCGAATGAACTTAACCTGAATAAACGGATGACATGGTCAACTAAGAATTGTTTCAACCTTCATTATTCCTTCACTGTTTGTGCTGGCGTTAAATGCTTTGGAAGTCCATGAGAAAGCTGAATACGGTCCACATTATGACATCTTCACTATGTTTCACATTGTTTATGGGAGTTGAGTTTGTGACTACTCTTTGGTATTGCTGAGTGGAGATCCATTATTCGTCCACCCAGCAGTATTGCCATCCATCCAGTTGCTTTGTTACACAACGGTTTTAGCAAGAGTGTACTCGTAAACCGTGAAAAAAATGTTACAGTAGGAGTGATTCGCTGGAGTGCGCTCTATAGTATACGGATGAGAAAAAGCGGCAATGAATCACCTTCAGTCGACAGATTAACGAGCATGTGTTTCCTATCCACCTGGATCGGCAGAGGGCATTGTAAGCGTTCTAACTCTTTCTTAGCAGCTAGATCAGATGGCTGACCGAGTCCAAATATGAAATTTCCGGGCTTCTAGTCTAACTTCATTGTTTATATGACAGACCGCTTGTCGCCTCTGGGCATGGTATTTCTGTTGCCGGTTTGAATCCAGCCAAAGCCCTGAATTTTCACAGTTGGATAATCTAAATATTTTACTGAAATAATACTTTCACCCAAAACCACTGTTCTGGAGCGTTTGTTTTAACAAGAAGTTGATACATCTTCAGGTGTGGGTAATTGCTTTGAGAGCATCAAGATGTTTTCTGTTTATGGGACCTCCTCTCGTCAAATGTAAGTAGATGTGCGGTTAACCACAGTTGACTAGGACGAAGTTGAATACCTTTAGGTCGGCAGTGGCTCTTCGAGACTGCTGACAAGTAAGAATTTATAAATTATTGTAATCACTTCATTCACAGGAAATAGTTCAAATCGGTGAGTAAGGAATACGCATATTATGTTTGTATAAACATAGGTTTTAATCCAATCGCTGGCATTGCTTCCTAAATGAAACTTACTTGACATCCTTTCTACATGATGATAATGTTCTATTCATAAGATATCTTTACTACAGACCTGTAATGCTCCTCCCTCTAAACAGTGCAGGTGATCTCCTAACCTGTGATTCCAAATGATCAAATGGAATACATTCCATACAAATCGTTCAGAAGCATTAAATCTCACTGGTGATAGTACTTATTAATGGGCTGAATAGAGTTGATTGCTGAAAGAGATTTACGCCTTTGACAATGTGTTGCATACTTAATCACAGTTTTGTGTAAGCCACTTACTTTGAAAGGATAGCAGTTAATAACTGTGAAGTGCTGCATACTATGTGTAACTTCTCTGGTGTGATAGCCGAAACATTTGTTTTTTTGTGGTAGGTGATTAAATATTAATATAATAAAAAGTAGTTGTGGGTTTTTCAAGGAAATTTATGGCATATGATGAGCAATATATAGACAATAATCATGATTCATGTGTGAATGTCTTACACTACAGGATTTCCATCGACAGCGAATGTTTTTTCGTTTTCATCAATATCTCTGACGATCTTACTGGATGAAAGTGAAACTTGGAGTCAATGGAGAATTACCAATTATTAAGATTATCTGGTTTCGAATAAGTATATTTTGTCAAGGTCCACTTGCTTACCACCTTAATTAAATTTGAAGTAAATCACCACAACTGTCGTTTCTCGGATGTATATCGCCCTAAGTATTTTTGGCATAGCGTGTTGAAACGTTAGCTTCACATACGACTAAATTTATCTAAAAGCAGGGCATAAGCCTACTGTCATTTATAATATTCTGATGTGTTTTGTTAGTGTACGGGTGTTCAAACTGAACATAACGCACTCTTGACAGAATATTTTCACATACCTGTTAGTGATTCTCTAGGAAATTGTCATACAAAAGGCTTCATTGTACGTACATATGAAACCGTACAAAATTGACTGAAACATTTTATGTACGTAATTTTTAAATATTAGTCTATGTCATTAGGTCCTTCGAGAATTATGGCACCCCTCCGAGTGGAATATGTGCTGTTACTTACACAATCAAGAAATGATCAAATAAAGCTTGCTCTTTATAAAAGAAAACTCGAAGTATTCTGATGGGCTTATGTCCATAGAATAATCCACAATTTTTCTGAACTGAGCTATCTTGCTTTCCGCTGTAATTTGTAGAGTTCATTCTTATCTGAAAATGTGTAAGCATGTGTATATACGTGTAATTATCTGTATATTTTTAAATTGCAAATATAACTTAAGTTCAACTAGATTTGATACGTTTCATTCTTTTCATTGGCCTGTGATCAACGCAATGTCACCAACATGAGGGCAACCATGTGATTGTTGACAGGCGTTGATGATTTGATCTTCAGCCATATCAGCCATATGTCTTGCTTCCAAATCTAGTGTAGGCAGAGAGTGGTTTGCTCAAATGAATAAAAACCGACTACTGGGTAGCAAACATCGAAATTTATTCCATCACTTTATATCGAAAAGTTGTTCAACGTTAGTTTTTCTGCATACTGGTTTATTACACTCATTAATCTTTCAAAAATGATAGTCGTTCGGCTAGCCTTTTCTCGGTCCTTAACCATGAATCTCAGCGTAAAACTCCAGATTACTTTTGCTCAATGAATCCGAGCATAAAAAGACTGATTCTAGCAGAATGTCACTCTAAACACTGACGGCCAAAATATGATTCAGCTAAACTCAAAATATCGGTGGCTGTTACTTCAACGAACTTCTAACACGTGAAAAAACAATACAAATTCAGATTCTGTTGCCAGGTAGCACTCAACCTTCTTAAATAAGTCTGTAGTTGTAACAATATTAGGGCGAAAGAAGATTTTTTACTTACTTGTTAAGTTCCTGATCAACAAGCATGTGGACAGTTACTCTGTTTAGACATGCACGCTATATGAGCGCACCTTTAGCACAAGTCACACAATGGTCATTGGGATTGTGTTCCTATCCCGTGTGACTTCAAAAGTCCATCAAACATTGACTAAGTAATGAATGTATTCCAATTGTTAATCATTGAATAGTAGTATTGCTATATTGCATTTTTGCTTTCTGGTTATCATCTCACAATTTGTCAACCAGCCTAAGCTTTTTTAAATCTCCAGTTGTCACTCGGTTGAACTTTATGTTTAAAACGTTTGTTCTAGTGGGTGGACAGAGTTTGTACAATGAAGCATGTCATGATTTGCATTCATAAAACTAACAAACTTTGGTGAATTCCGTGAGTCGCAGAGAATTAGAGTATCTTACATTCAGTTAGGTATCTCATGTTATTCACCGGTAAAACTGTGAAACTTCATCTTTCGATCAAGCTCCCTTCATTGATTAGGCTTTTTCTTGATGCTTACAAAACTATATCTGTCTCCTAATTATGTTGTGTTGAACATTCTTTCCTGTCCGATTACTGTGAACAGTGAATTTAACAGGTGTTCCATTTTTGGCAATCAGCTTGGTTGTGTCAACCACCCCAAAACATTCATGCGATTAAACCATCAATGAAATCTTCATGTGATACATTGCTTTATTCAGATTCAATTGACATGCATCGATCCGCCAGGTTGTTCCGAAATCCGACAAAACAGGCACATCCAGCCGGCAGTTAGTAATTCTAGGACAGTTGATCGAATTAATTTGCGACAAGTGACAGAGCAACAACCGCCTCATGGGATTATCCCCATTATTCGTGAAGAAATTTCCGGTCTCTCACCCTATACACTGTACGAATTTCGCGTGGCGGCATTCAACGCAGCTGGCCTGGGACCGTCGAGTACAGAAGTGGAAGTATTTCGTACAAAGGAAAGCGGTATGAAAAGTTATGGCTTAAAAAGCGGTATTAGTTTGAAACTTGATCAAAACTTTTCATGATAATTTATGTTGAGTAGACAAAAATTCAAACACTAAGATTTCATTCCGTTTGTCAGTTAGTCCTATATTTGAGTGTGGATGACATAACTTTCATATACAAGTTTCCTGCAAAGGGTAAACTAAAACTAACATCTGTCATCCTTCTGCGGAGACGTAACAAATTTTCAATAAATGAATACTTGCATCAATTTTAGTGCAAGAGGTTTTTTAACTGGGAGAAATGGCGAGTTCTGTTTCAATATTTTTGCAGTATGTTCGTTTTCTGATGGAATAGAAGATATTAGCTGCCTTATAGAGTTTGCTTAATTATTCAGAAATAACGATCGTAATTTGAAGAATATCGATCAAGAAATCAACAAATAGTGGAGGATATTGATCCTGATTTGATTCACAAGTATCTTAACACGAGTCCGATTAACATTTTTGATGACATGATATTCGTAGAATAAACCTTATTTTGACCTTTTCAAAAAGTTTAATGTATATTCAGGAATTCTTTGAGAAGGAACATTTTGTGCAGAATCTGGGATTTTCATATGTTTATTGGGACATCAAAGAAAATCAGAACACGGAAAACGTCTGAAAAAATTAACTAAAAGCGACAAGAGTTTACGAAATTGTTTCAAATGATACTTTAAAGCCACAAACTGTTCACCACATATTTGCATTCAGTACGCACTATCGTCAGGCTTGTTCTCATCAAGCATGACAAATGTATGCGCGCAAAAGCTTATACGAAGTTAAAAAATATAATGGGTGTGATGAGCAAATATATGTCAACTAAAAACTGCGTCTTTCCTTCAGTTGTGCACATTATTTACGTAAACAGTGTAGTCGTTCCGCAGATCAATTTCTTTAGGTGAAATATTGAGGGATTCAAACACATGTCTGATCGATAAATTGCTGTGATACTTTCTTGTAAGTAACTGGATGAAGCATTATTCACTGTGATGCAAAATTCATTTAAGATCATTGTGAGCAAAAGAAATTATTTGACCTACAACCTCAAAATCGGACTTCAAATTGCTTTATGCATATCGGCTTTTGTTCGCGCCTCGGTCCAAAAGTAGTCAATCGAGCCTACACAAATGTACTCATCAAACAATGATTTGATTAATTCGCTTTTGCACTTTTGTGAGAGAAGAATGTATGTTGAAATACACAGCAGTTTCAGACGGTTCAATAACTATTGTATACTGGGACTAATATTTGACTGAATCTGATTTTATACCCCAACTAAATACGCGAGGCCATAGTAAGAAGTGTTTTTATGCAAAAATATTCAGTCGCATAACTTAGTTTGTTGACATATATACATTATTCGTTGCAAACTCCGTTTATTTCAACAATATCATCCGCAGAAAATTGGTTTTTGTTTGGAACTGAAGATCTGAGGGTAACACATTTTACGCACAACTTGGTAACCAACAATTTCTTGTCGAACCTCTAAAGTTTATCTTCAACCAAATTCATCAAACCCTTGTTCCCATGGATTAACTCCCTCGAACAATATAGATAATCGTCTACACATAGTGCAAGCAGTCCGTACAAGACGAATTTTTTTCGATTGGGACGTCTGCGTCAGATCTTCAGTTCATAAGTCCGTAACATAAATTTCATGAACGACACGTTTTCAAAGATTCATTATTAGGCTGTGTTCACAAAACACACTTTGTGGAGAATTAAACAAAGTTTTATAGCAAGCAAACTGAAATACTGAACCCAACTGTCTCGCCCTTCTTCTATTGGAAACTGCTCACAATAGAGTTCACCAACTACGTTAAAAACTACTTCACACATTTTACGGAGCATGGTTGGTCAACAGAACAAAACGGCACTCAGCAGGAACGTTATTTACTCTACAGAGATAAAAACCGGTGAACCAGAGTGGAGACTGCTTCTAATATCATTCTCAGCCATTAATAAACTCGATAATGTTTGCGTCTTTTAATTTGTTTTGTCCAGGAAGCTTGTAAGAGGGCTAGACAAATAGTCAATGGTCGCGCCTGAACAAACAGACACCGGATGAATGAGAAATGAACTGAAGACCAGGAGCAATTTTTGGAATCGGAAGTCACGATGTTTTAGACCTCAATGAATAGCTTCATTCTCAATTATTCAGAAGCATATCAAATTGAAAAATATCCGTTGATTGAAATATGTGTAATCTTACGGTTAGGCGGTTGTGAAAAATCATTCAGCATTCAATAACCAGTAGACATTGTTTGAAATATACGCTTAGGTCTGATTAGTAGCAGTTGGTTGTTTCGCAGCCATGGTCACCAGTAGAATGTGTTTCATTTCGAATTTCATAGTGAATTACCTGTCTGTGCCCAAACTGTATGTACATTGACCAGGCATATCTAATAGATGTTATGTGTGTGCAAAAGACTTCCAATTTGTTTACTGTTCCATAGACAGGTGACCATGTAATTAGGTGGGTTGCCTTTTGTTAGCATCGGTTAATATCTTCTCATTATATTGAAGTAACTGTAGATGACCAACATCTTACAAAGCAAAAATAAGTAACAGTTTAGCCTGTATTAAAACACATGCTTCATAGGAATAAATTACAAAAGCAGAGTCAGATAGAAGTTGGAAACAACTATGTCGGGGAAACTAAACAATCAACAGTCGAGTAAAATTACTGTGATTATCCTGTCGTGTTCGGACTAAAGCATGGTTTAATATTCTTGGCAGCTACAGTATCTGCGCAAACTGCATGAAGGGCCTTGCACATGCACAGTGGCTTAACCAATGACATCATGAAAATGATTCTGTCTCTTCGTAGCCCTGAACATCTCACTGACGTCTTCCAGATCAGCACAAATTGATTATTTTCAAAGAAGCGTTTGTAGGATCACTTTCTTAATTATAACGAAGATGAGACTGATGCTGTATACTGCATTTCTTAGAGCGGCTAAACATTTGTCATATGTATATCGACAGAAGTAACGAAAATTGGGCGTCCGGCTGTTGCGTTTGAACAGTTTCTGAACCTGATCTGTGAAAATATCAACTAACATTTATGTTCATTGTTAGACTTAATTAATAATGATAACGTAACGTTAAAATAGTTATATTCGTCCAAATAAGTCTTGCATAGCTCTTCAAAGTGTATATTTGACTGAAGGAACCATGGAAACACGGTTGTACGGAAGCTAGAAAACTTCACGAAATTTGCAATACTCAGCTGTAGTCATTTCAAAAATATTGTACCGATGGGAGGATAAACCGTCTCATTTGTTTCATTTTCAACGGCGCACAAGCGACAGGTAGATCTCATGGACAATAGCAAAAATTTGTTTACTGGATAATCAGTCCATAAATGTTCATGTAGCAAGTAGAAAATAGCAAATAAACTTTGTTTCTCAGATGTTCGGATTCAGCGAAACAAGTCGCAACCGGTGTTATCTTCTCTGGATAAATCTAGTATTCACGCAGTGTGGTAGCGTTCTTATCAAAATAATCTGATTGTTGGTTTGCTTACCAGATAAATAGATATATATCCGGCCGGCTGATCGTTAGGGAGACTGTGGACGAATCGAGGTTGTGAATCAGAAGAAGACCATCTTCTGATCAGAAAACTGACTTCAGTTATTACTAGTAAAATATCACTCATTCGCTCTTGTGTATTGAAGGCTTTTTGAGCAATGTACCTTAATTTAGAATCCTTATCGTTCTGTATTCTACCACTGTCATTTACATGGTCATGCGTTCTTGGCTGTTTGCGTTAAGTTTACAATAGATCAGCTGTTACATAGTATTAACCAAGTTAGCCTATCTGTCACACCAAACAGTGTGGGTTGGCTAAAGGTTTTATTATTGATCACTGTTTGATCGTATTTGTCAGTTAATCCCTTGGAATGTTTCAGTGCCCCAGAGGCATTCGTGCTCCTAATAAATGCATGGGGGAGAATACAACGTTAAGACTGCATATAATTAAGAAAACACCATTACTGAGGAAGTCCTCCCGAAGCTGCTCAGACATGGAATATTGAAAATTGCTCGTAACGTTCTATTCTCCTTACTCTATTTGTTAAAAGCATATTGAACCCGACGCTGAAACTGTCTGAGTTAATTCGATCTGCATTTGTTGCGGATATCCAGCATTAGTCATTTTCTGGAGATTTTTGAAACCAACGGTTAAATTTATTGGTAACATGCCGGTGGATTTCACTTCTGCAATTCATTTTCTGTTTGGAGTTGTCATAACTTTGACTTCATCAGTAACTTTGTGATTGATAATGTGGACTTCGTTCAGCAGTAGACAGATCACTTTGTTTGCGATCATTTCCCTCATCTCTTTATCAGGAGATCAAACCCCTCATAGGATGATCATATATTCTGTCTTGTCCCCTACTATTACGAGGCTGTAGCAGCTAAGTTATGTTCACTGCCAAGCTATCTTACTTTAATGTTATCCCAAAAAATGAACGCAAAATTATCAGTGCTGACCAACAACGGATCATTTTCGGTTATTGAGTTTGAACTCATATTTCTGTCAGATTGGGTTAAACGTTTGTAAGACGTTATACTAAACATCAGTTAATTTTGACAATTTTTTAATAACTTGTTAATGATTCACCGTTCTCTTTCGTGATCAGGATTAATCTCGCAGTAAACATAACATTCAGTCGTCGCAGTTTCTAGCATTAAAGAAACTTATGCTCCTACATTGAATATGCATTCGGAAACTGTTAACCCGTCCCTCAGATTACCGGACGGTTTTCCAAGTCATCAGATCAACTGACGTTTGGAAGTTTTATTTACCTCGCATCCGTATAAAAGTAGCATACATACTGTAATCTGTTAATCGATGCGTCTTTGCATACGAAGGTAGTTTGGGGGTAAAAAGTCATAAGTACTGCCAGAAAAGTGCATATGACAGAGTTTCAATGAATGCTGAAGCTCACCCAGCTCTTATAGCCAGTTAAATTTCATGGAAAACAAGATCCGTACATACAGTTTCAGCACTGAACCGTACTCATGAGAACTGTTCCCGAAGCCCTTGATGGTCAGGGTAATAATACACGAAACGGCATTGTAATAACTAAGTACAAATTTATGTAAATTAAATAGGATAAATCGACGGAATTCTACAACGAATTCACGTTCACACAGACATGGACCTGTCACTTTCTGCTGCAGAATGTCACAGTGAATGATCTTTCTAATCCTCAAGGAGAATGTCTTTCACAATGTCGACTCGGCAAAGGGTCACACACAGCAATACGTAATGGATCTGTTGAGGGCTTAAGTGTTAGTTTACTATGCCACTTCGTCCGATTGTCAGCAGTTGTGACGAACAATGTGTTGTATGACAGACAGTGTGATGCTTACGGAGTACATGTCCTACATGGCGCAGGTTGCTTCTGATTAATTTAGAGTGAGTTTATAATGGATTCACATGTTATTGTCACTTGGACCTTATTTCACTTTCGTCACGGTTATTGCATTCAGTAAGATCTTTCAGCCATACTACTTCAACTGGAAGCCTAAGACTCAATTTTCATTCATGCCGGTGTTAATCACAAGTGAAGATGAGGGAGTATCGCCCCATACTACTCACACCTCCACTAGTCAGTAGCGCAGCGACAAACTAGCCGCAGGAAAATCATGGGAAGAAACATCTCAACTACAAGAGAGTGCAGCATACCATGAAATATTTTTGGCTACGCAAAGAAGCTAAGAATTAGCGTCTGTGGCAGCCGGGACCTTCTGGAACGATTGCCATATGCAAATGAGTGTTTTTGTTTCTAATCTTGTTTGAACACAACCCGTGTTAGGCCTCTAAATAAACAAACTTTGGTCTTACAACACTAACATGTAGTCGTACCTCAACCGAGTATTATGCTTAATCACCTGTAATAAAAGCCACCCTGTAAAAATATGGTCGTTTTACGGAGAAAACTACAATTGTGTGCGACTGCGTAATATGGCTATTAAAATTTGAGAACATAAGTCACAACTAACCGCAGAGAGTTAATCAGGGGAATTTCAGGTAACAAGCCTCATGGAGTTATCAGTAAATGCGATTTCAACTCACTGTATTTGTCACCGAACATTCCTGAGGGCTCAAAACGTTAGCTGAAATCACTGGACGAATTGGTAGAGGAAACTAAAATCACTCGTTGATGTGCCAGAATTATAATTCAGTGTAGGCTTAGCAGGCATTGCCGAAATATACAGCAGTTCGTTACATTTTAGGGTTTAGTTCTGTGGTTCCATATCTACATCCTTGTTATTTCCTCTCTAGAACCTTATGACGTTTTGTCTTCGAATCTAGTAGGCCATCGATTTCAACCGTGTAAAACTGTGGAGCTTTACAGAAGTCGTTTGTTAATGTAACACGATAGAATTTGAATGTTCAGATTACTGGAATGTTTCGTCAAGTTAATTGTCTTGTATACTGGAAAATCAATCATAAAATCCCTTAATGTACAACGGATGCAGTTCTGAACTAACAGCAACGATTTCTGAATTGTAAAGCATTGTTGTGGCGTTTGAATTAGTGCGTGACTCATTGGATGGAAAACTATTGTATCATATAGTTAACCCTTGAACTCGATAGCTATAAATGACTGACATGAACACATGCATTAAGACTTGTCCTAGGCGGTTGTAGTTGTCTTCCGGTTGCCCAAAAGCTGGCTGAAATATTCACATCGCAAACACACAAAAACGCCAAAAATTGTTAGAGCTCTAAGCTTATGTTAACAGGAATTATAAGGAGGTTTTATACTGAGAGATATGCAGGCGGCTGAGTGGTGTAATAGTTAACCACTCTACCTATTTAGGATCCAGCTGTACTGAAACTTAGTTGGTTTGCATTCAGCCTAAATGCTGCTTGGGCTACGTGCTTCTCATTGGCTTAGGGTTCCTTAACGTGCAGAGTTAATGGTTGAAACTATCGGGGGTGTTTGAGGCTAGTCAAACTGGATGGTGTATATATAATCATTTTATCTTCAAGTGTGTAGTAACGTGAGGATAATCTTTACAACACGGCAGGAGAACCAGAATAGCTAGTCAGCTGGTATGCAGCCCAAAGGATTTGATATAAAGTGCATGGTTCTATGAAAGTGAAACACACGCATCATACCCAACTATATCGTAACACAAATGACAATAACGAAACGCAACTTCTAGATGCGGTTTGCGCAAACATATTAACAAGTTTGCTCGTATAACCGGTAGAACCAGACAGAGTAAATAAGAGCCAGCTTTTTTTTAAAGCGAAAGGCACTGTTTACTTGTTAGAAAAAGTCGAACGTTAATCAACAACGTTCAGTGACTTCCTGTTATACTTCGTTGTAAAATCTAAGACAGTCCTAAATTGCAACCATTGGTGACAAAAATCTACGTTGCGATTGCTGACAAGAATATTTCCCCAGCCATTAAATGTGTGTAGCTAACATGTGGTATTCTAACAGAAATTGATCAAAACTAAATCAGAAGACTGACGCTTGTGTCTCAGGATAAAAATAATCATTAGTTACGTAATGCAATTTCTGGCTGATTGTGAGCGAAGGCGACCGACTTAGACTAATAGTCGAATGGTATGTAAGATAATCAGAATCCGTTGTTTGTAGATGACAGAAGAACGGCGAAGAACGCATCTACAGTATTCTAGCGTTTATGATAAAACGTATTTTTTTATTACTGATTCGTGTGAAGACGGTCATTAAAGAGGATGTAAGTTGTGGAGAGGAACGACGCATAGCTGTAAGAGAATGAGTTATGAATAAACTGGTAAGGTTGGAACAAAAGTACCAATCGGTGAGAAAACGCTTTACGGAAAACGGGGAGCGTACACGCATTTTATTATCGGAAGCTTACTTAAAGTATGATAGTGTATACTGTTGAGGGAGGGCTAGAACCTGTTGGCATTTTGTTTCTTCAATGTGATAAATAAACCAAATATTGTTGATTCCGCTGTGTTAAGAGATATTTTGCCAGATCGACTAGTATTCCATGAGGTTGTGTGATACTCTACCATAAAGCACTCGCAGTTATTCCAGTGATGTAAACAGAACACTATTTACATTTGGGTTCTAGCGATTTCACCCCTTGCTATTCAGTTTCAATATACACGCGCGACTAACAACTCCGATCCGGGGCAGAAGACTACAGTCTGTCGGCTGAATCTGATCAGAAAGTTGACAACATTTGGGAACGTGGTTATGGAATATAGTTTTGCGGCTTGTGATCGACTTTGGTTCAAAATATATACGTCTGGTTTTAGACGTGGTTTAAACCAGTTGGTTAATGACAACCTTGCAAATTACTATTTTGCAACGAACAAGTTTGATAGGTACACAAAAGCATTTTCCCCCCTGACATAGCACTCACGTTCTTGTGTGCATACAGTTACAGTTATAACTTACGTAGACGCCGTTGGGTGGATCACTGGTGACAAAAGTTGTAGGAAGTTGAAACAATAGGTTATCAACAACTAGAGACCTATGCCATCTGCATGGCTTCCGCAAAAACTGACACCGCCATTTGGCAACCCTTACATGTGCATCTTACTCCGTTCGGAACTGAATTACGAAAACAGCAACTTACACACTCAGCTGGCTAAAAAACATTCGCTCCAAAGTCACCGTACTATGTCGAATAGACTTACCCTTTTCGTAATGAATAAAATTCACCTGAAGAATGTCTGATGTAGATGTAATACTTTAATATGATGAACGCCGTGAATCTTCTGGTTTGAGAAATCAGCAAAACAAGTTTGTGTAACTTGTTTGGTAAGATTTATCTGTAACATGGCAGGTTTAAACAGTATACTAAATCTGCAAGCAAACGTCAAAAATCCCCTCGTCATTTGGTTGAAAAATATAACCAAACACATAGCACACATAACACACAAATAGATGTCAAATCTACATTTGTTGCACGTGGTCCTAAAACTCAACTTCATTAGGAGTTGATAAAATATTTAGCATTCTCTAATTTGAATGCTTCGAATGCAGTTTTAAAGCGCTTTCCCTTAGAATGTGTCTTAATCTGTGAGATTGAAAACGAGTCAGTTCTGGATAGGCAGTGTAATTCTCTTCGCTCGTCAACGGACAGTACAGCTGATTTCATAAACCATCATATGATTGAATCAGTACGTCATGGTAGACTGTGCTACCTAAGAATGAAGTTGACATTCTGCAGTGTGCTGAGTGATTTCTTCCTTTTGAGACGTCCATCGGCCTATGGTTGTTAATTTGAACAAATGGTCTGTAATTCCCAGGTACACCAGTACCATAACCAAGTTGATGTGTCCATTCGCCATCTACAATGGTCATACTCAACTGTTACTCATAACCACCACCGCTGACAGGATTAAGGCAGGAACAGGTTCGTCCGTGCAATATCGTATAAATGGTTCACTTGACTTATAGGGACTGTACCACAGACTTTAACGTTCCCTTACTGTAACTGTGATTTCTTTGGTTGCCATCATGAAGCAACACTTCATCATACAAAGTCAGGAAAATACGTCTTTCTCGATTTAGTGTCTCTCGTTACTATTCGTTGACTGGGGATCAAGTTTAAAACCAAGCGCCTACATCAGAAACACCTTACTAACGTCGACAAATTTTCTGACTGAACTGGGTGATAACGTGTTTGTAATTCAACAAGGAGACTATTGGTCGAAGCCCATTTTTAGTACACAAATGGACTGTGTTTCGTATGCACTTGAAACAAATGATGCTTTGCGAATGAAAAAATAATGATCATGAATGACTCTTGCTGTCAGCGTTTGCGATTGCTTCGAAATTTTCTCACGAACTGTCTGGCAACCGATTGACTTTTATTGCATATGGAATGAGTAATTTTTTTTCACGAACTCCTAGGTGGTCACAAATACTATCTTCGTTATAGGAGCTGTTTCATGCACTTTGCCACACAACGTTTTACCGAATAAAACTGACTACCACAAATATGCACCTAATACAACTGTCAAACTTAGGAGTTCCATTTATGAAATTAAACATTTCTTTGGAATACAAAAGATCTCCGGCGCTTCAACAACAAACATTTATTGGAAGTGAACTGAAACCACATATGTGTCGATGTTTGTCATGAGGTATTTCCTAGAAAATGTTTTAGGAGCTCAGCACACAACGGCCCTCTGATCACAAACTAAAAGATTTTACTAACTGCAAGTTTTTGTTAATTTGTAGCAAATATGCAGAAAGTTTAGAACATTTTATACACACATGCTTATCTGTGCTCTGCATGAACCTACATTATAATTATTACCCACCGCTGACTAATTACGGGTGAAAATGTCCCGCCATCTTTTAATGTGTATTCGCACTAACTCGGCTGTTTACTGGTCTCCATGGCAACAACTAGAAGCAAGCTGAAAACACGAATGAATTAGAAATCCAACGTATATTACGCAGAAGTTGCAACATGTCTTGCAAAACGCTGTACAATATCCATAAATATCAAGAATAAGCCAGGCTAAAGATAAAACTGTCGAGTGCACGAAAGTAAGCTATGAGTTAGTATGGCGTCATTGTCCCGAATAAGCCGACAAGGCTACAAACAAACAGACGCGATCAAGCAAATCAGATGGATGGCATCAAACATCCTTGCGAACTTAAGTTGAACAAGAACTAAAATCTTTTGAATTACTTTTCAGTTTGTACGTTGAGTGGGCCAGGATTATCTTTAGCTTAGTACACTTTCGCTATCACGACCACTGACTAACGCTCACAGAAATGTTGAGGACACCAGGTTTAGGGCAATTTGCTCTTGGAACTGTACATACCCAGAGTCTAAATCTGTTTCAGACAAACTTAGTATGATGCATTGTCTTGTAGTCCTGTTTAAGAAAAATGATTCAGGGCTAAACTTCAAAATATATACTACATTCTGACTCATTCGGAGAATATCACTCTTAATGTTGGAGTTTCTTACTACTGGAAACAGATGTCCTCAAGATTGTTTTCCCTGTATGGTTAGGCAATGAGTTGGCTTTCCAAAAAATAATCCAGTGATTTGTATGGTGGCACCAGGACGTTGTTATTCAGCCGTATTTGCTATCGTTAAAACAATGTTCATTCCGCTGCAGAAAAATAATTACACCTGCTTCCCAGACGATCGATCACAAAGGAACGTGCCTGCGCATTCATTTATGGTAATCCAATCCTAACCAATGACAGGTCAGTGGCACAGTGGTCAACACGGTCATTTGATGAAAGCATAGCTGGTGTTCTGATCCCAGCCATGACAAGGATATACATTACTGGTCAGCTTTAACCAGTACAAAATTCGAGTATAATGCTTATTTTTGAAAGGAGATTACTAAAAGGTCTACAGAAAGGTGACAGCTAGAAGCCGTTATGAGTTTTATGTTATCTCATACTACTCACCAACTTTTAAATTCAATTGGATTCAGCCGGATGAAGGACCAGTGATTTTTAAGAGGCACTGTTTTAATTGTAACCTAGTATCGATCACTTCAGACGGTAGCTTTTCAATTCACCTGGCGTATCAACTGAAACTGAAATCGACTCAGCTTTTTGTTATTAAGTTCCAAACTGAATATAACTATGTATCTGAATGAGATCATGAATTTGCGGTCTAGTCATTCAGAACCTAGGATAGTCTGGATATAGCGATAAGTACATTGTAGTTAATCAGCCATATATGGTCAGTTGTGTACATCTAGAGCGTAAGGTTTTGAAATAGTAGTCATCTTATACACCAGGTATTCATGAGACCAAGTAACTAAATGTTGTTTCGTATGTAGTTATGAACTAAGTGTCAACTTTGTCGAATGCCTTTCTGGTATAGTGTACCCAGTTTCGAGACCTGTCAAAAGAACCGTTCATTTGTTTGCGACGTTCCGGCAGTAATCTACTGATGACCCATTCATGATCATTTACATAGCATGATTGTGTCAGGATGACTAGAACACAGCGATCAATTAACTTTTTATAGACAATTTTGCGTTCTCCCTTCTAACTCACCTCAGACGATTGCCAATTATGAAGATATTTATTTACCGCTCAGTTATTCATAAAGACTGATTTTGGGGAATAGCAAAGTGGTTAGTGCAAGTCATGGAGACACCCATGTCTATCATTTTCATACCTTAGAAACCAGTACACACTGCATGTGCTGTGTATATATGGAACTGGCCCTCACGCACAAGAAAACATATCGGCTAATGAGCTTACGCACGTGATGTTCTGGGTGTGGATTACATGGATCAGTACAATTTAGCTAAGTAAACAGTCGTGCTGTGTTCAAGCTTGAAGAATTAATGTAACTTACCTATTTCCACTTCCTTCAAGCCATGAAATGCAATGTTTAGTAGGGTTGAAAATGTTGTTTTGACACTCAAGTAGAAGTCTAACTCACTTCCCAATATGGTTCTATGTGGTCAATTTACACATGCGGAGATTATCCTTGAGATTATTAGCATAAGTACAGGTTTTCGAAGCTGCCGTTCAATACTGTGAAGGTCTATGCTTATTTATAATTATCGTACGCGCTGGTTGTCTCTAAATCGTTGCATGAAACACTGCCAAATTGCCACTGATTCAATTTTTTAAGGATGAGAACAACAGTCTCTATCCATCACAAATGCTTTCGGTATTATATGGATTGTGTGCTGACTCAGGTCTCACCATGGTTTATATCGGTAGTTTTGAACATTCTTTAAATGAGAAACATTTTCTCTGAATAAGCGTTAAGAGAGCAGGCGATAGAAAGTTTTAGAAAACCAACTGATCTTCGATAAAAGTCAATCTAGTATTATTTGGAGCATGTCACACTGGACGTGTTAGTAAAGCCAACATTCTGATTCCTAAGCATAATTCCGTCTACTTAGGCAATATGCTGATCGATTTCACTTACAAACTGTCCCGTCACAAACGTATAGGAATGTAATGTTCTATCGAAAATAATGCTGTTACACATATGTCCATCTTCATGGGAAGGTTAACCTATTTTCGTTAAACAGACTTATGGACAACTTATTTATAATCCTTATCTTACATGGATTCAGCATCACTGACGCATATACGCTCAAGCTGTCCTAAGTATCCATTATGTATTTACAGCCGACATATGTGAGTGAGAGTTACTGTGTGTCTTCACTGCATGCATCACAACGCGAGGGTTCAAAGCAATAGGGTCGACCAGGTAATTTCCGTCAGCTGACAGCAACACAACGAAGTAAATAACACAAGTCCTGAGTATTGGATATGTCAGCAGTACAATACGACTCCGTGAGCGTCGAATAGTCCTACAGGTGTACGATTTTAATCGAAATATCGTGGACAAGCTCGGAAATACAAAACTATCAATGTTAATACCATTTAGACAAATGTCGTGAATCATCACCTAAACTGTGGTTTATCATTTTAGACCAAGTAAACGTAAAATCTGAGTGAAATGATAGTAGTGAAAGGTTATCAGTATTAAAACAGCCCGAAAATTCCAGATACATGGTGACGCCAGATCTATTATATAACATGCCGACCATGATCGGGAAGTTCTGATGAATGTGTGCTGTTCATGCTTTCTCACTGTGTTAAAGGAAACTTGATAAGTTCACTGTTAACTGAAGTTAACACGTCCACTGTTTGTCCTTAGTTCTTAAAGCACTGAGCGTCTACTTGAATTGAAATGAATCAATGTGTCTCACTGAATAGTCAGGTGGCCAGATTGTGTCTGCTTTACTGTTTATCCTTGGCTGCTGTTTAATTTCGATTTGCTGGACAAAAGCTATTGGGCTGTGTCTTTACCAAGTTATAATCTGTAATCACGCTGGCTTAAATGAGCTACAATAGAATAAACCCTTCTAAAGAACGTATCGTAACTTTTCATTCCTCGACAAATATGTTGGTCCAAAATGGATGAAATAAAACAAAAAATGTGTGTTTCAAATTTATTCGCCTTCAAAACGACTCACTTGCACTTTTAGCGACTTAGTGGTTGCTCAAGAAACTATCTTCATAAACGTTACGCCGGAACTTCGACATTTTTGTTTTCAACCGAAAATCAAGGAAATAAGCCATATTTTTCATATTTCAAAGAAACCCATTTTTCTTCTGCTATTTTGCGAACCTGAAGTCTATGTAGTAAACTTGATGAACCATTTCTATTACTGTCGCCCCTGGAGCCGGACATCTATTATGTTATCTCTTATTTGTATAAATGAAGACATTTATGTTGACTAATCAGTACCTAGATATCACCAATATTTTTTAAGTGCACCTTCACGCATATAGGGAAACCTGAATGCAAAACGCGCCAGTCCAAAACAAGGAAGTCATAACCCTCAAAAGAATATTTGCGCGGAAGAAACAACACTACCGTGCTGATCAGTTTGATCCCCACAACCATCCCGGTGTACAATTAAGACAACAGAATTGAAAGTTTTCACTACTAGTTGTCGTGTTGATTCCATACTGTGACGAAGTGCGGGGTCATAGTTTTGAAACGAGAAGAACCGCAATCTTTCATGTTTTCCAATAGCAGAACTGTCGTCTGCTAAGTCAACCAGGAAGATAAATACTTACTAGTGAAATTAAAGTCATTATATAAAAGATGACATTCGGACCTCATAAAGGAATTAAAGTCCTGTGCTTCTCATTCTCACTATCACAGCTAGAGATTTATTTCAGAACTTTAAAAAAGAAATGAGATTTTATTTAATACTTCGAGGAAAATAATGTTAAATCTGATAAAACAGTTTAGTTACTCTCGATTATGGTCAAGTTTTGTAAACAGATTGTTTCGTGTTTTATGTGTTGTTGCAATATGCTATTTGTAATATGTCCTCACAGAAGAAGTTGAATTAATATATTTTCATTATTTCCGGTATAACCGTTTTTACACTTAACACACTCATGTGTCAACCGCAAGATACTTCCCTAAACGTTGTCTGTAACTTTTCAAAATACCTTTTGAGCTGATAAGTCTGATCGGTCAATCGGTGGTGCATCATGGACAAACCGTTTGTGAAAATTTCTTAACCATACTTGGCACAGTTTGTAAAGAAAGAGGCTTCAGTGGTTTTTGTTCAAATTCTGTACTATTATGTACAGTTTTACGATGCTGGCTGCTGAGAGAAACTCAAGCATTCTACGTTGTTTCATCCTCAGACACCGTTTACCTTTTTGTTTGAATGACACTGACTTTACGATCTGATTTATTTTCAAAAACTGACTTTGAAAAGGACGGTGTGAAGCGCTTTTGGTTGAAAACTTTCCGCATACTGCCCTACCCACCCATCATCATCATCATCATCATCATAGCAGCCATGAGCCTGACCAAAAGGTACTGTGGCTCGGGCCGCCGTT
>JTDE01000656.1:135077-154771 GCA_014338405.1 Paragonimus skrjabini miyazakii
CTGATTTATTTTCAAAAACTGACTTTGAAAAGGACGGTGTGAAGCGCTTTTGGTTGAAAACTTTCCGCATACTGCCCTACCCACCCATCTATCTAACTTATGACGTCACGCCGTCCGCTGTGTGGACGTCGTCCGCAAACGATTTATGCCGAGAACAAACTATGGGATCATTCAGTGTTTTGTGGTCAAATCTGTGAACATATGTAGCCTACTCGAGTAGGATATCTCAATGAGCATACGCGGATAGTAGTTCCTCATGCTGGCAACTTCTACTTAAACGTTACTAATGCTATGTTTGTTGAGGTCACTATTACGATGTTTTCCATAAAAAGAATATAAAACAGAATCCATTGTTACTTCTAAAAAACGATAATTGAACGATTTGCTTTAAAAACTGACGGCTATCCCCAGGAATATGCTGCGGGGTGCATATATTATATCAAAACAGACCATTACATTTTCCAAGTATACGATCAAAGCTGAATGTTTTTATGTATTGGAATACAGTACCAGGATATGTGCAAAACCTTCACCTTGAGTTGTTGAAACGCAATCAGATTCTGGTCGAATGGCGTGGTCCTATCGAGGGGAGCCGGCAAATATCACACTACCTTGTACAACATTATAAGGTAAGTAGCAATTTGCAGCAAGCTTTCGTAAGGTAGTTTGTAGTTTTATGGGCTTTCAGTTCGACTTCCGAAGCATTATAACTTTGAATTGTTTTTCTTTCAAGTGATCTACATGTTCTCAATATAAACTGTTCGGGTGCTTTTATTGACACATATTACTGCAGTTTGAGTGGGTGCCTCAATGCGTTAACAGCATCATCCAATGAAATGCGCGGTTATACACCCCTGAGTTATTCTAGCCAGGTGATGGCCGTTTGTCACCCCAAAAAAATGACACTGCGTTAATTGGTCATTATGCAGAGGGCATGCAGACCATACACACAAGATTTAATGATATGGTCGGGCTTTATAGTATGCACTATACAACTTCACAATGTAAAGTGTTGTTAAAAATTGAGTTGGTGCTGATCTCATCCTTGATATCACAAGTATGCAAATGAAGAACATCGATCGTTCCACCTACTTGGATGGGCGCACCACGCCAGTCCGTAGTATTGCTGATGACACATCCACGATAACAACAAAAGCAAGTAGTACATTCGCCAACTTCCGTCTTTTGTAGTGCTTCCATGATGTCCATTTGTCGGTTAAAGGCAGGGTCTACAATGTGTGGGTGTGCCTGCTTTTGCTTTATGCATCAGAGATCTAGCTCATTCATGTGAACGATGAACAGACTCTCGGCATTTGAGTACTATTTTCACCGTCACTCAGCATGTATCGAATGAGCGGTCTTTGTCAGAAACGCGACAGATCACCAGCACGTGTTTGGGAAAGATTAAAGTTTGCAACCGAAGAAAAATCTGTCGCACCGTGGACTGCTGATAATGTTTGGAATAAACTAGAAGATAGCCAGGTATTGTCGTGGTCACGGGCTACCAAGGTCTTGACTTTTTCACTGGGCAAGGTTCCTGAGTGACGTCTGCGTGAATGGGGATTTTGTAACCATTGCTGGTTTGAAACATTCTCATGTGGTATTGTATCGTGGTCGATGGTGAGCCTGTATTCTCAAACTTGACGTTTTTCATCAAACTGAAATGAGTTATGCGTTAGTCTTGTTTCTTTCCTGTCCACACCTGTGTATTGGTTCTTGTTTACTGATCTGCAACGTGGTTGACTATTACCAAGACCAGCCGTAGCCCAAGTTATTGTACCCACAATTACGACTGAACGCCCAAAATGGTGAGCACGATTATGGTCACCAGAAATAAAACTTAATAACAGCCAATACGTGCATAGAGAGGATTTAGAAATCGTTCGTTCGGCACCAAGCAGTTGAAGTGTACTACAGAATATTCCTAAATTTTCACAATGACATAGTTTGAATTCCACGGTGACAAACGTCATGTTTTCCCCGTTAACTTACAGCCGCGAGAGGAATCGAGAGGGACTTTTTAAACGTAACGTTGTTTTGCGCGCAACTAATCTGCGATTAACGAATTAATTCTTTGTAATATTTTCATCTATTTTTTGTTTTCTAACTGTCAGATTCCTATATTTAAAGACATTGCAAATGGACAACCAGACGTATATTCTGACCAGCTACTCGTGCTTGGTGTAAACGGAAATTTCTACCTCTCGGGGGGTTCCTCTGAAATACCCAGTTACGCCGATGCGTTGATTGGTGCAGACCACAAGTTCAAGCGGATTGATGGTTTGTTTACTACCTCACAAATTGTGTCCCATCCAGGTGCTGTGCTGGCCAAGCACCAAGCCATGATTGTAAACTTGACCCAAAACCAATATTACTTGGTCGCAGTCCGTGCTGTTTCAAGTGCTGGTGAGGGACCATTGACCGCCGCTGTAATTCACACGACGGTACAAACTGATTCAGCCAGTACGACACTTCCAGTCATGCATATGCAAGAACCTGAATTGAAAAATATGTTCGCATATCATTTCCGTGGTGTGAAATACAGATTCATTGGGGAACCTGTGATTCATTTGGTGAAGGTAAATTTAATCTACCCGACCGGCGTACACATGAGTACATAGTGTTTTCATATGACATCATCATAAACAGATTATTTGTCTTTTTCTCAACCGATAGTCGCTACATAGCGAAAATATAAGTAACACCAAACCACTCCACGTAATCTTGAATAGCTAGCATCTTTGATCAATAATGGGAGCTTAGTCAGGTTTGTCTTTATTCCCTAACTACATAAAGCGTAAATGAAACGATAAAACGGGAAGACTATTTTTCGTAGTCACTCGTGGTCACTCGGAGCATTTTTGTACTTAAAAACCCTATAAAATCTTTCTAGTCATTGTTGGATTTAAAGGAGAACATGACAAACTGGTTACTGAAGGTCACAGAACCATCGGTTCACGTGGACACAACATAAAATGCATCTTTCAAATTTGGTAGATGGAACTCACAAATTGTACTCCGAAATCATTTTCAATCATACCGAATGCAGACAACGTTCAACTGGTTTGAACCATGGATTAACGAAAAATAACTGTAGGGATTATATCTTGAACTTTTAGATAAACAGATGTAATTGAACCATGGAAAGCAGACATTCGAAATATAGAGCACACTATGGTGCTTGCAGAGTCAGAACCGCTTGTTTGTACTCAAATGAAGTGAGCTTGACGTTTAGAGGGTAATGTTTCAGTTATTCCGTTTTCTTCCAAAAGTTCGGGAAATTTGACTACTTCCAGTTCAAATAGATTTTCTTCCGAAAGTTGTTGGATACCTTCATTCCGCTGTTTCAAGAACAACTAAAATATCTAGTTATTTGGCGAGCCATTTTGAAAAGAACCTCCATACACTGACTTTTGTCTGTGTCTTACGCTGAAGGTCACAGTGTATCCATTTGAAGTTTTATATCGACTGTGCAATGCAGCAGATACATGTTAATCCTTCGTCGTTGAAGAGACTGATTAGATCAGTAATTAGGAGACGAGGGCCGATGACGAGACCAGTGGTCATTTTGTCTAGTATGCCACAATGGTAAATAACTGGAGTTAACATTCTATGCCAACTATAATAGTGATAAAAAAGAAAACGTATGAAGCTGACTGCAAACAAAGCCTTATGTCTGAAGCTATATAAATTTGTTTTGTGTTTAATACCTTCCCGTTTTCTTAAGCCAACTTCAAAATCGCAGATCTTAATGCTCATCAACAATATATTGTAAATAAAAAGTCATCCACCGGCATAATTCCATCCAGTAAAACAGGATGAAGACCTGGAGAGAAACGCTCCATGACCGGATTATAAAGTAGGGATGTTGCGTGGTAGGCAACTTAGCTTCCAAGTAAAGATCTGTTCACATTGTAAAACAAATTGCTGAACCCTGTAGTTAATACTGAATTACTCGAGAGCCTTACTGTTCTACTCGGTCAATATAAACGTGAGGATCAACAAGAATGACTAGTTTCTTAGTCACTCTCTCAGCCCACACATGCAAGCAACAGATTCGCATATCTGAAGACTGAATGTTATTTAAGCGTGTTTCAATGTAAGTTACTTACACACATTCCAAAAGTACCCTTCGATTCACTTTATCTTACTTCTCTGCATCTATAAACAGTCCAAAAATGTTTTCCATTACAAAATAAACATGGACACAAGATTAAACATGTTTGCCCTTCTGTAATAAATGTGAAACACATGGAGATAAAGAAATAGCGAAGACAGCCAAATTCTTTCTGACTTTCAAGTAACTTTTGGCAATATACGCACTCCACGACGAATATATGGAGCTACCCAATAATTTCAACATGTTATTTAGAATACGTCAGAATGAGCTTATTTTCGCAATGAAGAATAGTAATTATGTGCACGTCAGTTTGTACACAATCTTCTCATTCCTTGTTTTCCGACGCAGCTGGGTAACAAAGGTTTTATAGCTTGCTTAAAAATGGTTTCATTCAGTCCTCCAGCGAGCAGATATTTGTTTCTCATTGTATAAAAACTCAAGAATGGAACTGGCTTCAAGTTGATGGTGCCCAAGGAATCACTGGATGATATTGACAGTTAACTGAATGCCAGCGATTAGAAAATCTATGGGTAGGGAGATACCCAGTTAGAGGATATAATTTGGAGAGGTGTTGATATGGCTCAAATCGTAGTGGATTCTATGTCTAATAGTAAGCTTCCAACATAGGCACAACCACCTTTCCTGCATCTAGGACTAGGTCAATATCTGCACCATAACTTTCTTGTTTAGTTTGTTGTTTCACTTCGGTAAATGTTGCTACGTCATAAAATATTTTGAGAAGCACCTTCGCTTTACTAAATCTGATCTCAGCCCTTCGCTTTCAGCGTGTTTGTAGTTTCATGGGGCTTTTGTATTTGAGACGTGCGCTGATTACATTGAACAACCTTTTGGATAAACGTCATCCCTCCTTTGTGCTAAATGATAGATCGAAGTGCATTCGAACAACCAAGTTTGGCGGCATAATAATTTTGAAAGAACATTTTAGATCCGTCTGATAAATGGACTCTGTGCTAAGCAATGTCTTATATAATTGCAGACTTGTGACAAAAGTTAACATTCTAGCTTGTCGATAGTTTGCAAAAACTGAAGGCGTAAAATCCTAAATCACAATACAAACTTAACGAAATCTGTTCACCATAAATGGACGATGCATATAAGCGAAAAATAATCTACAAGATTGTCTGCTGTACACTATTTATTAAGGTTCCAAGTTTTGCCCGTGTTAAAGTTTTTGAGCTCATCTTAGTCGGCCTTCACGAGTTCGACCAAGATCCAACTTTTAAGTATTCATCATCATGTCCATTTGTTGGCTGGCTATTGGGAACACATTCCACCACTGGCTTTCAGCCGGAACCTCTCGTCGGTGAAATCAACTTCGTAACACGCGCTGCTCTGTTGTTACAATTGCACAAGCTCAGAAAAGCTGGCAGATCAGGACTATTCTAGGTTCTGTGCCCACAGAGTGAATGTACATAAAAGCACGCTGTGTGCTTTGGTTATCTGGGCTGTGATTCCAAGCGAATGCAGTTGTTTTGTGTACCCTTTTCACATGACCTAGATAAAAACCCAAAATGGAACGGAAATGTTGATAAACGATCAGAAACCGAATTTATTGGGTTAACAGTTGTGAGATGTGAATAGAACTGATTCTTTCAGCTAAAACCGATGGTCAAATAGTAACAGTAAAACGATCATTGCCTAATATACAAGTAGTGGAAAATACTGTAGTCTTGAATTCGGTGTAACCCAGTTGACTCCGTTAACCAATTGTTAAAATCTACTGTTACTACATTTCACTATTTTGTTGGTGACGATTGGTAGGTATGATAATTACTCGGACACGTACTTCATATGTCCATTTTGTTCAATTTAACTCAGGGGCTCCAGCCAGTATAAGATTCTTTCAAGCCACCTCGAGGTTGAACAAACTTCTATACTTCTGAAAATTGAATGATGTTACAAGATTCAAACATAATTCAACTACCCTACTCTGGGCATTACACAACACACTGTGCTAGATATATCTGTCAGCACTGAAAGATTTTAAACAGCACTTACTGAATAATGAGTTGCTGGGAGGCTAGCACTTTGTTCCATGAGAACACTCACCAAGCCAACAAAAAATTGATGAAATCGGATACTATATAAAACCCATGAATACGACTGTGTAGAAGTGGACGTGTTTGTATTAGACAGTTCACGCTAAGCTTGAACTTATGTCCAATTACATTAGAGACGGAGTTTATCGGGAAGTGCATTCACATTTTGAAGAATGCCTATTACAAACATTGTTGAATTACAGACCAATGAAGTACAGTCAGTAACATCTTTCAGTGATAAAATTAATTGGTAAAATTCAATTTGATAATGATAATCCCTCTTTTTAGCCACACATTGCTTCTGTCAGAACAAGTTATGCAACAAAGTTGTCATAAAACATGCACATAGAAATGTTTTTATCAAAAAGTACGGAGTGATGAATCGGATAGCTTTTCGCTTCGTGTGCAGTTGATTAGCAGTCCATCAAGCTAGATATATATTCTGTCCCAAAGTCTCGACTGAAAGGATTTGACTAAGCCTCTGTCTCAGTGGTCAACTACAGTCACACATCATTTTGCGTTTAAACACTAAGATGTAGGATTATTAGGAAGCGTCTGGTTAACCTCCAAATTTCAAAAGTTTTTGTTAAGGATGTGAAAAGTATGTGTGAATGAAATCCAGAAAGCGGCTTTCCACCTCCAACCGATCAGTGTAACTGTGACCTAACCGGAAAGAAAACGCAGATAAAGCGAATTCACCTGCGTTATGTAGTTTATGTCTTTCGAAGCTCAACTCGACATGCTGTCTGTGTTACCTGAATGTGTACCTTTGAGGGTACGACTTCGTCGCATATTCTGGTTAAATCTGAAGCGTTTGAGGCCATACTTTTAAGTTCAGACTTCTTTCTTACTAAATGTATCATTTTGCTATATTCTTCTCGAGAATAGAATTGTCAAAACTCCACTGCCATGAGCTAGTGTTTCAGAACATACAGATAACCAGCCATTTCATTTTCGCTTGACTATGGGCTTGTGTTGTACACGAGCAGTTTGTTTGTCACGTTCACTTACACTCACGGATTGGTCTTAGATTACCGAAATGTTTGGCGGGACAAATTCTCGTAACAATTAAACCTATCGATTGGTTCGTGGGCACTTGCTTAGCATATACTATTACCAACAACAATCGTACGCAACGTTCATAGGGTCAGTATAATGTATCTAAATAAGTATCAGTCTATACTGTCACTTGAACGCTAGTTCATTGTAAAATATTCTGACAAAGAAGATAGAGGATATATGGTAATATACATCTGAGCTTAAAAATTCATTCCTTCTTGTCCTTTAGTACTTGTTAATACCAGTGGATTCATATTTTTATTATTGTTTTTGTGACATGCTTGATTTTTATTCTGCTATTCGGCTGCAGCAAGTACGTTACTTTTCAATACTCCGTTATCATTTTGCTTGGTTCACTTGGGTCAGGATAATGTTTATCAAATGAATTTCATTCACGCCGCCTTCGTAAAGGTTCTCCTGTCATCGTTGCATAGTTCAGATGCGTCTTCCCTACGCAACGGCCATCCTTTTGCCATGCTTATCGATTTTTAACCATCAGCAATCAGTTGTGATAACTGCTAATAAGGTTGGCCGGTGTTCAGTATTCAATGAGCCCTCGTGCATTTTGAGGACGCGCCGACCGCGTTTGGTTTGAGCTGTGGACCGACAGATTAAAACCTGCAGGTCAAGAACACTACGCTGTTACACACAGACAAGACTCATTCGCTGGGAAGTAGAGTGTAGGGTCAACGTTTGCTGTGGAACTGATGGCTTCCTGCTGGTATATATTCGTCAGTCTACGCACCTAATTTCTCCGGTCAGGTGATTGACATCTGTGTGAAAGCTTTATAGTCACCAATGTATGTTCGTCATTTTTGATGAGCGTGTACTTGGAGGCGCTTAAAAGTTGAAGACAGCATCGTAAGCAAAATACCACAACTATTCCAAAAGAATGTGAATTGCCCCGAAACAACAAAGTTAAGAACTGACAAAGACCACTGGAAAATAACATAATTTTACTTAGAAAAATATTTATCTGGCATACGCCACAGGTGGTAATTAGAAAAATGTGCACTTACATTTTGTTCCTGACTAAACTGTCAACGACGAAAATCAGTTGTGTTACTTTATTCAGTACAACGTGATTAGCTTCCGCACACAATCGTACAAAACGATTTATATATTTGTCAGAACACAATAGTAATGCACAAGCCCTTATCAGCTTCTTGAATAAAACATTGATTTAGATGTGAATCGTACGAAATGAGAATAAAGACAACATTATTGGCAAAAGGGTTGACAATCCCTGACGGGAATCTGACTACTATAGTTCAATGTACTAATGGGAATATGGAAACCTATTGCTTTATTAATCCTAACAGCAAGCGTTGCATATTGTAGACGAAGTTAATGAGTGAAGGAATGTTTTCGTTCTTTTAGTTCCAAAGTAGAAAGACAGAAGTTAGCATTGCCAGTTTTCACTCTTATTATCGTTCCTAAACAGGTGACCTACATTAGAGTAAGAATATCGGACGTTAAAATAATATGCATCCATGAACTTTTAGGGAAAATTTGGGCAACGTACAGGATTGGGTAAGATCAGCAGATGAATCATTCAGAATTTGCAGTGCTTCAGGATTTCTCACCTACAGATATTCTTCCGGAAAGAAACGGATGAAGCAAAACGTTCACTATGTCTTTTGGATGGGGACTATTCTGTGTTGGAAGACGCTGCGTTTGAGCCTCATTGAACTTCTATCGCTGTGATTATTTAATTTTATACCATTGCTTCAGGAAAACAGGTAGATAAAATGACGGACAAAATAAGAGCTTGCTTTTTTGAACTGTGAAAAATCAATTTTTTGGATTATGCAAATCAAATCTGCTTTGTGTAATACAGATAATTCCGGTGAAATGATTTTTCAAAATATGGCATTTTGTTGAAGTTTATGTAAACACTTTTTGGTCGGTATTTAAAGAACGAAACGTTTATTGTAAACCCTTTGCTTACAGTCCACAAACTGCATAATCATATCCAATTTTTTTCCGGCTAGCATTAATAGCCTTATGAAAATTGGGATATAATCAGAGTTGTGTAGTCAGTTTGGGTACGTTGTTTTTAGTCCCTTATTCTGTTCTTAACTTCTTTTTGTTTGCCTACATCTGTTGTGTTAACCTATTCTGTTTGCTTTTGTCAGTTCGCCAGTGTGCAGTTCAATATCACCATGGAATTAACTGATCTGACTGAGAGACGATTTTCGACTCAAAAAGTTTCATATCCTTCCTCCGAAGAGCGGACAATTAAGCTCATTGTAAAACTTTTGCGAGCCTCCCCTTGGCTTGTTGAAATCCAGGCAATTGCTCTGACCGTGTTTCGAATGGATCCAAGCTCGACGAATCCCTCAGTGACTTGGAGTTTGGTACGTTTTTATTGTTCGCTTTTTCGTCTGCTGGCCCTGTAACTATTGTAGTATCTCAATGTTAACTTTTTACGTGAATGTCAACTAAGTTGCTATTCGGCCCTGAATCAATGTCGTTTCATAAATGCTATCCGCATACGCCGATGATACTCGATAAGCACAGACGGCGCCAATGCCCAGCCTACTCAAAACTGACATTTCCGAGCAAGTAACTCGTTGTTTGATCTCTTTCACCGAGAAGTGAATGCTACTTTATCACGAACGCTACTGACTAACTTCAGATGACTCAGACTGTCGTACATAATTTATCAGTTCCATGATCACTAAACTCGTCCACACACAAGGTTTCTTTTTATTTGATGCACTCATTGCGAGATTTATTAGTTTCCGAAAACTAGTTTCTCTAACTAATAGAAAGTGTGTTATCCTGCTAAGTGACTGACTTGAAAATACCGCCTTCCAGCATGTTTCTAGAGAGCTTATCTGTATACAACTGAAGTTATTGAAAGCATCCACGTTTTGAGATGATTGCCGAAAAACTGGAACCTACTAACGATTTTCATCACGTAACAGTCTGTCATATTATCATTGGGACCCTCGCAAAGAAATGGACAAAATCTGTTAAACTGCAACCATTTTGGAAACATTTATGATGACATTATACAACATCAGCCTAATGATAGATTTTTTAGTGCTCCAATCACCGTGAATAGGCCCGCTGTACCAAGTTAGTTTTCAGGTTTTAATAACCATTCTCAGCACAACTCAATTGTGTAAGCACTCCTGGGCAAAACGTGTAAATCATTTGAGTCAAGAGTAGTAAGCACTGATGTCCACTTGGCCAACGCCATGACGACTAGTAATATAACAACAATTACACGGGATGTAAATGACTTTGAAGAAATCAACATACGTATTCAATCGATCCGTTCTGAAAAGAGATACGTTGCCGCGCGAGGTTCACAGATTTTAGAAAAAGTATTGCGCATAAGGTTATGTCGAAGTTTAAGGAACTAGAAGTGAAAAAAGGTGCTTTGGCGAATAGTTGAGCCAATTACATAACATTTTATATTATCACCGTTGTCAAGCGAGCAAAATCAAAAGCAGTTAGTCACGTAATTACGCTACGCAGTAGTGCATTGGAGGGTAATTAGGTGACAAAATGGACCTCCGGAAATATCGAGTTGGTAATTGGAGGCCATGATAACCATGGGGCATGTACACATTTCTTCTGAACGCAAAACTGTGGGTTGCGCGACCGAATTCCGATAGCTTCCGCGGTGGCCAAAATACGAAATCTGACTCCTTCGGAGTGACGATTGGGCGAGCGACAAATGAGCTGAAAAGCTACTTCCGATGAGACTTGGTGCCCTGAGTCAACAAGATACGCCAGATTAGCACTCGAAATCGACTTCACCTTGCTCTTAGTCAACCATGTGAGGTGATGCTCACGTATCCTCTGAGAAAGGCGCTTGGTTGTGCGACCGACGTAACCTGCTCCACAGAAGCATTTGAAAGAGTAAACACAAAAGGAAGTCACACATTCAGGCAACGTATTTTGAGTTGTACGTGGACTGCCGGATGGGATCTGAACGAGATTCGCAGTTGTGCCGCACTGTAGGTCTTTTCTATTGCGTTACTTATTCTGCGAGTCACCAGTTCACCCAAATCCTCGCCTTTGTAGTCTAGCCTCATGTAAACCAACTTCTTTTCTGCAGAACCCTGATGACATAAAATGTTATGTAATTGGCTCGATGATGAATAACGGAAAAGGGACTTTTATTGATGTTATGGGGCTATTCAACTCACTTAAGGAATTGAAGTAGCGTTTGCAGTTAAAGGCAAACGACCTGTAACTTGCCAGGATTGAGCCCCTCAGATTCGCTGAGACGACTTAAACTAATCCGTGACGTGGTTCAGGTGGTTTGAACCGGATGTGGTTGATGATACGTAACTAGACATCAAGCAACAAATTTGGCGAGTCCTTATAAATTTGTCAAAGTCAGCCAGATGATGAAGCACCGAAAACAAGCTTGTTTATTATGCTTCCCTTCTCTCGTAATAATTTTAGTTCTTAAAATAGACCTTTGAAAATTCGTCAAAATCGAGGATAAATAAACAATAAGCTTTCTAATGCTTGTTTACAAAACGATCGTTAGTCGTAAAGTTTCAGGCTTGCTTCGGCGAAAATTGAGACAGAAAGAAAAACGGAAATACAAAACGTCACAGACGTTAACGTCAGTATCTTACTTAAATCCTAGTGAAAAATCTTTTTAGGTGCTAGTGGGACAAGCTAGTTCAGAACATTTTTGACCTGAGATATATTCCACTTGAGAGCGTAAAACTGCTTTAACAAATACATTCGGCCAAATCATATTGGCCTGACACCAGTAGACTGAATGAATGATCCACTCTAGGCCTGGTTGTCGAAACTGTGGTAAAGCAAAAACAAATATGCATCATCGTACAAGCACCAACCGGTGTGGCTGACGCGAGGATCGATAAGGCCCTGTTCGTCTGCGGTCGCTACGCATTTGATCGAGTCGAACCATCTGATCAATAAGACAGAATCGTTCAAGCCAATCTACCGGATATGTGGGATACAATCCAAACAGGTCAAAGGTCGTATACTATCAATTGCAGAGGCCGTCGCAATTCGCCTATACTCGCCACAACTGTGCGCTCAAAAAAGGCTAATCAAGACGTTAAACCTTCCATGGCCGTGTACGCAAACCTAGGATAGAATGATCGCATAGATGTGACGTACCTCTCGCAGATTTCGTACAACTCACGTGGTCCACATTCTGTAACTAAGTCTCATGACTCAAACCAGACTGAAACTATTGACTGACATCTTTCGCTTCAGTGACATGTTATTTACCACCCGCATCGAACCCACATAAATGTATTGTATTTAGCCTGATGATGAAACACCGAAAACTATCTTGTTTTCTACGCGTTTCTTCTCGTGATTAGAATTGCCTAGAGGCTGTGGAATTAATTTAGACGTGGATTCATCAATATGGGACGAACCAATTGCTACCAAAATTTGGCCAGCATTGTTGCTGCCCCCCTATGAGTAATTCCTCGATAAGATGAAGTGAGCATCTACGAAAAGAAAAATGTTTCAGTTTCACGGCTATTGTGTTTTGGCATATCACGGTTCTATCAAATTACTTCATAGGTCACAAAAAGCCGTTGTTGACTGCAATAGATTAGTAAAGGTGTAAGCACAGACCGTCGTGGCTCCTCGATAAAAAGGGGTGCTCAATTGATTTATCACGATGACAATACAAAACGAAAAGTGTGTGAAGTACTATAACTCCACAACAGTGGAAGCAAATAAAGGTCGTTTAATTTTGTCTGAACTACGGTTTCATTTACTGGTGACTGACAGGTAATCGTGGCTTATATAAATTGGAAGTTACCGACGGTTGTCACATTTCCATATAGGTTTCGGGAGGTTCCCTCCAAAAAAAGCACTATCCTCGAGTTTTGCTCCTATTAGAGCTCGAGAGTAGGGCATGTGCTTGCCAACGCTACGATCAGAACTCCGGTTACGTTTTTATGGGACAACTATGTTGACAACTGCGTCATTGGCTTCACACTAAGCATCGACTGAATGTTTTTCTGTGATTCATTTTTATTCATAGTATTCATAGAAATTTTACTCCTCTCTATCGGGTCGGATTCTTTTGTTCGCTGCGAAAATAGATTATTGTTGATCTGATAAAACATATTCTGTTGATTACGGAAAGAATCACCGTAGAACTTTGTTACGGAAAGTACGTTAAACCAAACTGGTTTCAGATAAAGGATTGTCATGTCGTATCAACCACTGCAAAGCGGTATCGTTACTCAACTAATTGGAGTGTAACATTCATACCTGTATGCTACTTGGTTTTCAGAACAGTCCATATTGACAAACTGTATATGCAATGTATCTAGATAATTTGCCATTTGCCGGCACTGACATGTCAGGACAAATAGGAGATCATAATCATTCGATTAATCTAGTGTAAAATATAAGTTCATAATGAAAATGTTAATGTTATGCGACGTCGCGTTTGAGAGGGCGTTGTCGTTGTAAATATCCAATGGACAGAAAAATGTAGGGATCTCAAAATGCTGCTACTCCTTTTCCAATTGCATGCGTATGGGGGCAGCAACGGTAACATTATCAGTTACCCGTCTGGAAAGTGAAGGTGATCGGAGACAGCGCAACCTTATAACAGAACAATAAATCTGTAAGCGACAAATCGATAATCTTTTTTTGATTAATTGCAGATTTCCGGATGTTTTCGGCGTTGCATCTGGAGAGGACGATTTACCTTACTCAGTCAGCAATTCACGAGCCGGAACGCCATTAACAGCATTCCTGTATCGAGTTATTTGCCGGTTCACTACCAGAATCATAGAAGATGGCTTTGATGCTATTAAAACTATGTACATGCATATTTTTCGTTAAAGTCAGGGAATGTAGACTGATCAATCCCTACGAAGTCAATAGTAGCGTTGTGGTCCGAATTGGAAAAAAACATCAATTAGAAAACCACATACTTGGCCACATAGGTCAGAAATTATGTTTGTGCTAGTGAATATTCATATGCACATAACCGTTTTGTCATTTGAAGCTAAGCAAAAGAAAGTCATGTAGCCGATTTAGGTTACTAACTCAAACATGAGTACATTTCTGGGCAAATTTATTGCAAACATTTGACCAAAGTCACTGTAAACTCCTTGGGCCCACATTAACTGCGCTTGTTTAAGGCGTTCTGTAGGATAAATGTAACAGATTATCCTACAATTAAAAAATGGAAGGCTTTTCTAGAGACAAAGTTGTTTTTTGAAGCAAGTACTGCCAAACTTAGTGAATGATCAGGTCTGTACATTGGGGATGAGAGTATGGTAAGCAGTGAGAACAGTGAGGGTGAAAAGAACTATTTGTATAGAAGATTAAAATTTCGTTTACTCTCTTCAGTCATGAACGTGAAACAGTAGAATATATTGAACATGCGGATACCAACATCAATAGAAACAACCAACGTTGGGGTTTACATGAAGCAAGGGCTGTTATCAATTCCAGAGCAGACAAACTGCATGAGTCAACAGTTTACGCTTACATTGCCTCGGAGAAGGGAAGCAATTTCGGGTTCAGATTACGCAACAACACTTGGAACGAGTTGGCGGGTTCAACAACATGACGTGTTTCCATGATGTGTTTTTCAATGGGTGAGGCTCGATTTTGTCTCAGTCGCTCTGTTGCCATTGCCTGTTGCGTAATGGCGCGCACCAGCCACTTAGGCATATGTTCAGCCATTCTTTGTCGCAGACACCCATCTGTTCTGCCGATCGTCACCACAACTGCAAGTTAACATCTCGCGCCGTATGTTTTCTATCGTTTTTGTTGAACTGGATCAAGGGAGCTCGGTGTTTTAAGAATATTAAAAGTTACATTTTAATTTTCAGCGGTGACTGTTTACAAGTTAACGATTAACGTGTTGGACGCAGAAATCAGCGGCGTTCACTTCCAAATCGGAGTTGTGCAAAGCTACAGAAACCGGCCTGGTGCCTAATATGCTAAATGTTTAATGCACACCGGCGTTATCAAGCTAGAGAATGATATGTAGCTTTTGACCAATAACACTGTGTATATACTGATGAGTAGTCGATGATTTGGTTGGTTCTAAGTTGATCTTCACTCACATTTGGTCGCAGTCTACACATTCTGTATGTGAAGGCTCAATGAGATGGGCAGTGCAACCACTGTCAGTAGTCTTGATGGTGGGGTTATCGATTGGAGTAAGCAGGACAATTCTTGTTTACTCTCGAGGCTATCGAACAACCTGATCAATACTCACAGGCGAGAGTTGTTGTGCGCTAACATGTGATAATTGGGTCTTGCCTAAATTGAATTCAGTGGCACAGCAGTCAACAGGATTGTCTCGTGAAGGCTTGGCCGGAGTTCTAATCTTGGCAGTGGCAAGGATGTGCGCTACTTTACGTCACTCAATCCGAAGACCAGTCTTTTCTCTGTGTTCATTCGTTAGCTTCAAGTGGTTGGTTTGGCTGGGGCGATACGAATTAGTCGCGCATACTTCGTAGTCAATTGTTCATTACTGTTGAACGTCGTTCCGTTATCTACCGTTTCATTGACCGTTATTCTGTTGTTTGTTTACGCGCTCGTAGGCCGTATACCAATATATTAACTAGTGGCACATAACCGTGCCCACTATGACGGTCACTTCGAGCAGTATGAAATAGGTCTTTCCAAAGGCAAATGAAAACGGTATTTTCGGGCAATTGGTTTCTTCTCCGACACCTCCCTTACGAAGACTGTTAGTAGCTGGTCTTCTTCGGGTCAACCTGAATAAGAGTCGGTGGTCGGCATTGCCGATGATTCCAACGTCTGGGAGGACAATTTGTCTTGGCAGTTGACAGAAGTAAGGTTGACGCTTAGGGAATTTCGAACGTATCCAGGAGCTGATCAAATGGCACAATCACCTAGTCGTCACGGATTTCTTCATTGGCTCTATGGCGAGACCGGAATTGATAGCGATGGCGAACCCAAGTTTCCCCTGCAACGGAAATCTCATAAAGCAGCTTGCCCAGGCGTCTTGTTATCACACCTCCTGCCAACTGGTTTTGATCGGATCGATAATCTCGGGTGTAGACAGACGATTGAATTGATAACGGAGTTTATTCATCTGAAGAAAACTGCTTTCGTCCTGATTGCTTCGTCAGGATCATGGAGGTCAGCGTGGTTCGTAGTTTACGACTCATAAGGGCTCTGACAGGAAATTGATTACCAGTCAGTAACTTGTTAGGAATCTTACGGTAGACGAAGTCGTCGTAAGCTTTCTTCAGACGGCCCCTCGCTAGGCGATTTGAGAAGGGCACGTTTGCATATGTTGACGGCTATTCATCCCGTTTGATCCATCATTGTGGCTGACCCTAGACATCTTACCTCTAGCCAGTACACCAGTCTTTATTGTGGACAGATCTTACGCTCCATGGCTATGGTGAAACATCTTTCTACGCCTTTCTTGTCTAATCCTCCAATGACTGCCGGTGTAGTTCAAAAGCTTGAAGTAAATAGTATGAATTACCTCGAGTAACCTCGCGCATATTTGGGCGAATTAAAGTCATTTAAACTACAGCATGGTAATTTAACTTAATACAGGTTTGAGATGAGACCCAATTATGAAAAGTCAGTGCTTCGGATGGATTCGAACCAGCGACAGAAACACCATGCCCAAACGCGGCAAGCGCTCTATCAGTTGAGCTACGAAGCCACGCCAGGAGCTCAGAAATTTCACATTTGGACTCGGATACTCACCCGTCCCACTGTTTCCTATGGAATCCACCAGATAATCCAATGAATCGACTGCTCCGGCATGATTTTTCGAAAATTTCACGCTTGAATCCAACAAAGCCACTGTTGAGCGTAGAAACTGTATCAAAACTGTACCACAATTGGGTCTCATATAAAATCTAAAATCTGCCAAACTACTGATTAGTAATACAGGTTTTCCAATTTTCTATCAATAGGATAAATGGAACATTCGTGGTAGTTTAATGACTGAAAGATTCGCTCAACGGTATAGTAATTCTGTCGTGTCAGAATTCTGACATTTTTGCGCATGAATGGCTGCTCGTTGTCAGAACAGAGAATTTCCGGACGACAGCCATGGTCTCAGGTTTGAATCAAACAACTGGCAAAAATACATTGGCAGTACAGTCTGTCAGAGAAACCACGGGTATTCAATAAAGTAAACCAAAATGTTGCTTTGTATCACAAACGGCCAGCATTATTTATTTCGGGTGATTCCGACTGAACTGAAAGACATTAAGTTTTCGAAGTAGTCAGCCACTTCAATTAAATTTTGTTTTCGTAAACAACATACTGGCTTCTCGTGTGATGTTCGAGACAGTTGCCTTTATGCCTCCCTCATGTGATTTTCATGGTCTCCCGATTGAAGGCTAACACAGCTGTCTGTGAGGTACTCCCGCCGTATACAGGCAGTGTTGCTAATCATGGTCCGGAAACATTCCGAAGCAGTATCATCAAATTCACAATGGAACTGACTGGACTTGAAAGTTTCACGGCTTACCGAATACGTGTGTCGCCCCCTATGCTTTTGGTGTTTGACATACCTGAAGTCAAAAATAGATCGAACTGGCATCGCTCCTCTCAGTCATCTGATTGGTTCGTTACAGAGTCCACAGCTCCACGATGGGTGAATCCGATGGCGTCGGTTTTAGTGCTGAGTGGCAGACGAATAAAAGTGATGTGGCAAGTGAGTTTTAGTTTTGCGTTTCATGTTAAAGATCGTATGTGGACCAGCTGTAAATTTTCCATCTGACTAACATAAATTCTGCAACCGACCAATCTTATAAGAGATCGTTCGCTTGTTTGTCACACACTTTAAGAACTCTACAACCAAATAAGTATTCCAGAAATTTAGGATTACTTTGATTCACGTTTTTCCGTTCTGAACTGATGGGTGCTGATTTGGGAGTGGACGGTTATGTGAACATTGCGGAGGATAAATCATGCTCCGTGCAGAGTGATACATTTTCCACACATCATCCCTAAAGTTTGCCAGCGGTCAGCATACAAAAAGATTGGTGCCCTCCAGAAATTGTAATTATTAACAAATTCTGGCGAAAGACTTTCAATGCTACCCCACTATATAAATGACACAAGTCGCCACTGCGGTGATCGTATACCAAGCTTCAATCCCGTAACTTCAGGTGCACGAAAACCATCAGTTATATATGAAGCGTAGATTTCCCTCACTTTTCGATAATTTGTTGAATTTCAAACGTCCCACTCGCCTATTAAACTTGAAGTAAATAATCACCAAAGGGTTTCTTTGGCCTAACTGAATAAAATTAAACATTTCTACAAGGTCACCTTCTGATTTACAAAGAAAGTATAGTTAGCTGCACTAGTATGATGAGTGACGCATTCATTGTGAGTCCATAGTCGATCTGTTTTGGTCATCGAAAGTACTAACGAATACGCACTGATATCGGTACAATTTAGTCATCCAAGCAATAAAATGAGTGATCACCATCGAATTCATAGACAGTTGGCTTGATCTAGTGGAATTTTGTAAGCAAGATCTAAAAAAGTCAATCGAAACTACCACATGTACGCGAGTGCGAAAATGATAGTCTACGAAATTATTGGCTAGACCTGAGTTCGGAATTAATGGAACTGTTGAAAATTACTTGAAGCTACTTCATTGCTCAGTCGTGCAGTACCTAGAAAACCGTCTTAACGTAGTCAAAAGAGATGTTTAATATCAATTTACTGGAAATGGTTTCTTCGATTAAACGAATGTGGTGATTGTAGGGCCATCTCTCTGAAATTAAACATGTTTTTCACTTTAATGTATGCACACAATTGATTATTTGAGTAAAATCGTTTATACGTTTTTGCCTACCTCGGTTTGTAAACGCGTATATTCACCGATAGAGTAAAGAATGAGACAACAAATTACGTTTTCGTTATTTTAGTATATTTGTTGTGTTTTAATACAACAAAGGAAGCACCTACCTGTGAATCTTGTTGAGAGTTTAGGCAGGCTCTGGAGCCAATTACCATTATATATTTTCTCACTGATGCCCAAATGTTTTGTTGGTTCACTTTCATCACCGAAACTACAAGTTGTTTCATTAACTGATGTCAAGTTTTAAATGTGAAGTAGTTTTAACCATGATAACTAAAGCTTTCGGAGTGAATCTGACCAGCAGGAGCTAACGTGATAGGTTGAACAGTTGAATTTCATGAAATCATAATGAAAATCAGGAAATCTACCATAGAAAAACAAAAGATTGGTTTATCAGTTAAACACATAAGTAACAGAAAATTGCATTGCCTAAAACGTTACCTGCTGCCACTGCATTACGAGGCAGACAAGTATACAACATCAAACGATAATATATCCCAAAAATTGCGCGTTATGTTTATCAGTTTACTGGAATATAATTTGCCCAGTGAAAGTAAAAAAACGTAGAAATCTGCAGATTAAGAAACGAGTACTTCGCTTACAAACGGCACCACAGTAGAAAAAGCTGAATACC